>JALDNG010002680.1:0-51683 GCA_024349245.1 Neodontobutis hainanensis | reverse complement strand
GCATTTTCAAGCCTGAGTCCATCCACCTGCTGCCTCAATGTTTTACCCACTAGATTTCTAAAATCAGTACTAAGCAGTTTGTTAACACAACTCACTGATTTAGTCAATAGTTCCTTACAGTCTGGAACATTTCTAAAGGCCCTAAAACTGCTGTCATCAAGCCTCTCCTAAAGAAGAGAACTGCTTTGATCCATTAAAGTCAGGATTCAGACAGAAAGTACTTTGTTTTGGTTGGTAACTGTGTATCAGACCAAATGACCCTGACATGTGGGGTTCCACAGAGGTCTATCTTGGGACCCCTATTATTCATGCTTCCTTTGGGCCAGTTGATACGCAGCTGTGACGTATCCTACCATAATTATGCAGATGATACTCAGATTTACATGTCACTCACAGCAGGTGAAAATGGACCAATCCATTCACTGTGTCAGTCTGACATGTGGATGCAAAATAATTTTCGCCAACTGAACAGAGACAAGACTGGACTAATCATCTTTGGACCACAGAAAGTGTCAGCAGTCACCTCAAGTCTGTTTCTCTAAAATCTAAAAATCTGTAATGTTCCTGGTCCAAGCACTGAATTTCACATGAAGGTTGGATTCTGGTTTATAATTTAGGATTCTAGTTTGCCAGTTGGGTCAAGCTAGAAACAGGTTCCAATGTTTCTAAAAAAGTATATGACTGTACTCGGTAGGTCACCCTGAGTCTTTAGCACTAAGTCCCGTTGTAAAATTCCAATGTCCATGAACCCACTACTTAGTTATATTGAATATAAAAATATATTGACCCTACAATATTTAAGAGCTGAGATAAAGAGATCCCACTTTAGATTTATTCAATATAACAAAAAGTGGGTTTGTGGACAGTGGAATTTTACAACAGGACTTTAGTTTTCCTACTCTTGGGGCTTGCTGACTTCAGCTAAATAGTTTTTATTGAAATATAAATCTGTGGAGAAGCTTTTGTTCTGCTTTTTTTCAGTTTTTGGTTAAAGAAAATATGATGGTTAGATGACCATTTAGTGCTGACATGATACTTTAGATATGGACAAAGACACAATGTACATTATATAGATCTAACACGTCTCTTTTGAGGTGTGTCTCTCCCCAACCATCTTAGCTCAGCCAAGGCCAGAAGCCAGAAACTGCCATCGAAATCAGAGCGAGGGGCCGGAGCAAAGAGTAGCCCCACTGAACACTGAGTACTGAAGGTAGAGCCTGAACAGAATGGGTGCATGTCATTAGATTTAATGCACCAAGGAGACCAAGTGGTTTCAAGGAACGGGAAAACTTAGGGGATGATTAGACTTTTGACCTAATAGAACATTATACGGGATACTGATGGATTGCTGAAGGTGTTGATCACACCATTACTACGCAAATGCCTTAAAGCAATCAGGTAGACCACTGAGCTATGGTCCCACTGACAGAGACCTTAAAAACCTTGCTAAGGGCATTGGTGGTTCAGTGGTAGAATTCTCGCCTGCCACGCGGGAGGCCCGGGTTCGATTCGGCTAATGCAGTGTTTCTATTATGGGTCCAGTGCCATGTTTCTTAAAAGGTGGCTTCACAAGAAAATGTATCAACACACAAGAGCAACCCTTGGTGGACATGAGTCTGAAGTCCACCTTCAGGCTCATACAAAATTACAACATACTAAAAAGTAAACACAAACATATCTAACCTCTCTAATGCGATGGTTGAACTGCTTCTCTTTGGTGAGACGTCTGATTTTAGATGGCAGTGATAATGATGACGATGATGATACTTTTCCAAGTTTGTGTCAGTTAGTCTTGAACGGAATAAATTTTTTGCAAGAGTCAGTTTTGAAAAGAACTGCTCACAGCAGTAGGTTGTCCCAAACATAGATGCAAACTCATGTGCATGTATCCTCAGAACGTACATGCAGGTTATAGAAGTCGAGCAGAGGGAGGTTGTTGTATTAAGCTTTGAATTCGTCATTGCTTTGCAGCTCAATAATTTTGTGTTGCAGGTTATCAGGCACATCAGATGGTTCCACGATGGTTAAACTGTCTGATTTTGCTGTTGAATAAACACCATTGTTCTTTGAGCAGACACAGCTCAACAGAAGAATAAAAAATGCTATAAAAAATAAAAGGCTGGAGTTCATTTAACATCAAGTGTAAAATTGAATTAACAAGTTTCTCCTTATTTATTTAAGTTATCCAAAATAGCAACCATTAACATTAATTTAGTGTTTCAATGCAGAGCATTCATTGCATCATTAAAAGTATTTTTTTAATGTAAAGGGTCCAACAATGAGAGTGGAGCAAAAACTCCAGCTCCAAAAAAAAAAAAAAAAAAAAAAAAAAGTGAGTAAAGAAAGGAAGGGTGATATGAAAACTCTGTTATTTTGAGTTGCTGTGAGGAACATTCTCAATTAACCCAAACAGTGGTTGTGTTGTATCCACTGTCTCCAGACATTTGTCAGAACTGTACCAGAAAATACATACTCGTTTTTTTTTCTAGTCCCAGGATCTGGTAATTTTTTTTCCACATTTTTCCCTTTTGTAAGTGATAATATTCATTCTCCTCCAATATTTGTGTCCCAGTTATTCTTATCGCTTTCTTACCGTGTAGGGTTGGAATGACACTGATAGTTAGTGCCACTAATAGGTCTCGTTCTTATTGATACATAGAATAGCTTTGCAAAATAGCAAACAAGGCTTTTATTTAGATCCCGTTTTAGATCTTTAACTTCTTCAAATCTTTGGCGCGGCGCTCCGTGTCACAAACAAATGTAATATAAAATCTATTTATTATCAGACTATTTATAGGTTTTTTTTCCAGCATTAAAGGTGTGCCGTGATCGTATAGTGGTTAGTACTCTGCGTTGTGGTCGCAGCAACCCCGGTTCGAATCGGGTCACGGCACCAAATGTCAACTTCCTTTTAGTTCAGATCAATGACAGAGACGATGGAGAAAGTGTACAATTTAGAATGAATGGTAAGGTTTTAACTCATGAAAGAATGAAACAAAGCACACACATGTAGACAATAGTACAGGATAAGGTTTGCTTTGGCAAAGGTAAACAATACATCATCTTTTATATCATGCTGTAAAAGTGGTAGGAGGCGTATCGTTCAAGGAGTACCAGGACTTCTTGTCATAATAAACCACTTTTCAACCTGAGGCCCTGGGAGAGAACACTCACCCCTAGCTCTATAGCTACAGTCAAAAGTTGAGGATTGGAGAAAAGAAAGACAGTTAGATTGTCTAATCAGATAAATCTGATTCAAATCCCCTCCAAACAGATAAGTTCAGGTTCTGCTCAAACAGACCTGAAACTTGCAGTGTTCAATGTCAGGTCTTTGAGTAAAAATATTTTTAATTAATGATTTTATAAGTTCATAAAAGCTTGACTTTATGTTTTTAACAGAAACATGAGGCATTTTCAAGCCTGAGTCCATCCACCTGCTGCCTCAATGTTTTACCCACTAGATTTCTAAAATCAGTACTAAGCAGTTTGTTAACACAACTCACTGATTTAGTCAATAGTTCCTTACAGTCTGGAACATTTCTAAAGGCCCTAAAACTGCTGTCATCAAGCCTCTCCTAAAGAAGAGAACTGCTTTGATCCATTAAAGTCAGGATTCAGACAGAAAGTACTTTGTTTTGGTTGGTAACTGTGTATCAGACCAAATGACCCTGACATGTGGGGTTCCACAGAGGTCTATCTTGGGACCCCTATTATTCATGCTTCCTTTGGGCCAGTTGATACGCAGCTGTGACGTATCCTACCATAATTATGCAGATGATACTCAGATTTACATGTCACTCACAGCAGGTGAAAATGGACCAATCCATTCACTGTGTCAGTCTGACATGTGGATGCAAAATAATTTTCGCCAACTGAACAGAGACAAGACTGGACTAATCATCTTTGGACCACAGAAAGTGTCAGCAGTCACCTCAAGTCTGTTTCTCTAAAATCTAAAAATCTGTAATGTTCCTGGTCCAAGCACTGAATTTCACATGAAGGTTGGATTCTGGTTTATAATTTAGGATTCTAGTTTGCCAGTTGGGTCAAGCTAGAAACAGGTTCCAATGTTTCTAAAAAAGTATATGACTGTACTCTAGGTCACCCTGAGTCTTTAGCACTAAGTCCCGTTGTAAAATTCCAATGTCCATGAACCCACTACTTAGTTATATTGAATATAAAAATATATTGACCCTACAATATTTAAGAGCTGAGATAAAGAGATCCCACTTTAGATTTATTCAATATAACAAAAAAGTGGGTTTGTGGACAGTGGAATTTTACAACAGGACTTTAGTTTTCCTACTCTTGGGGGCTTGCTGACTTCAGCTAAATAGTTTTTATTGAAATATAAATCTGTGGAGAAGCTTTTGTTCTGCTTTTTTTCAGTTTTTGGTTAAAGAAAATATGATGGTTAGATGACCATTTAGTGCTGACATGATACTTTAGATATGGACAAAGACACAATGTACATTATATAGATCTAACACGTCTCTTTTGAGGTGTGTCTCTCCCCAACCATCTTAGCTCAGCCAAGGCCAGAAGCCAGAAACTGCCATCGAAATCAGAGCGAGGGCCGGAGCAAAGAGTAGCCCCACTGAACACTGAGTACTGAAGGTAGAGCCTGAACAGAATGGGTGCATGTCATTAGATTTAATGCACCAAGGAGACCAAGTGGTTTCAAGGAACGGGAAAACTTAGGGGATGATTAGACTTTTGACCTAATAGAACATTATACGGGATACTGATGGATTGCTGAAGGTGTTGATCACACCATTACTACGCAAATGCCTTAAAGCAATCAGGTAGACCACTGAGCTATGGTCCCACTGACAGAGACCTTAAAAACCTTGCTAAGGGCATTGGTGGTTCAGTGGTAGAATTCTCGCCTGCCACGCGGGAGGCCCGGGTTCGATTCGGCTAATGCAGTGTTTCTATTATGGGTCCAGTGCCATGTTTCTTAAAGGTGGCTTCACAAGAAAATGTATCAACACACAAGAGCAACCCTTGGTGGACATGAGTCTGAAGTCCACCTTCAGGCTCATACAAAATTACAACATACTAAAAAAGTAAACACAAACATATCTAACCTCTCTAATGCGATGGTTGAACTGCTTCTCTTTGGTGAGACGTCTGATTTTAGATGGCAGTGATAATGATGGCGATGATGATACTTTTCCAAGTTTGTGTCAGTTAGTCTTGACGGAATAAATTTTTGCAAGAGTCAGTTTTGAAAAGAACTGCTCACAGCAGTAGGTTGTCCCAAACATAGATGCAAACTCATGTGCATGTATCCTCAGAACGTACATGCAGGTTATAGAAGTCGAGCAGAGGGAGGTTGTTGTATTAAGCTTTGAATTCGTCATTGCTTTGCAGCTCAATAATTTTGTGTTGCAGGTTATCAGGCACATCAGATGGTTCCACGATGGTTAAACTGTCTGATTTTGCTGTTGAATAAACACCATTGTTCTTTGAGCAGACACAGCTCAACAGAAGAATAAAAATGCTATAAAAAATAAAAGGCTGGAGTTCATTTAACATCAAGTGTAAAATTGAATTAACAAGTTTCTCCTTATTTATTTAAGTTATCCAAAATAGCAACCATTAACATTAATTTAGTGTTTCAATGCAGAGCATTCATTGCATCATTAAAAGGTTTTTTTTAAATGTAAAGGGTCCAACAATGAGAGTGGAGCAAAAACTCCAGCTCTAAAAAAAAAAAAAAAAAAGTGAGTAAAGAAAGGAAGGGTGATATGAAAACTCTGTTATTTTGAGTTGCTGTGAGGAACATTCTCAATTAACCCAAACAGTGGTTGTGTTGTATCCACTGTCTCCAGACATTTGTCAGAACTGTACCAGAAAATACATACTCGTTTTTCTAGTCCCAGGATCTGGTAATGTTTTTCCACATTTTCCCTTTTGTAAGTGATAATATTCATTCTCCTCCAATATTTGTGTCCCAGTTATTCTTATCGCTTTCTTACCGTGTAGGGTTGGAATGACACTGATAGTTAGTGCCACTAATAGGTCTCGTTCTTATTGATACATAGAATAGCTTTGCAAAATAGCAAACAAGGCTTTTTATTTAGATCCCGTTTTTAGATCTTTAACTTCTTCAAATCTTTGGCGCGCTCCGTGTCACAAACAAATGTAATATAAAATCTATTTATTATCAGACTATTTATAGGTTTTTTTTTCCAGCATTAAAGGTGTGCCGTGATCGTATAGTGGTTAGTACTCTGCGTTGTGGTCGCAGCAACCCTGGTTCGAATCTGGGTCACGGCACCAAATGTCAACTTCCTTTTTAGTTCAGATCAATGACAGAGACGATGGAGAAAGTGTACAATTTAGAATGAATGGTAAGGTTTTAACTCATGAAAGAATGAAACAAAGCACACACATGTAGACAATAGTACAGGATAAGGTTTGCTTTGGCAAAGGTAAACAATACATCATCTTTTATATCATGCTGTAAAAGTGGTAGGAGGCGTATCGTTCAAGGAGTACCAGGACTTCTTGTCATAATAAACCACTTTTCAACCTGAGGCCCTGGGAGAGAACACTCACCCCTAGCTCTATAGCTACAGTCAAAAGTTGAGGATTGGAGAAAAGAAAGACAGTTAGATTGTCTAATCAGATAAATCTGATTCAAATCCCCTCAAACAGATAAGTTCAGGTTCTGCTCAAACAGACCTGAAACTTGCAGTGTTCAATGTCAGGTCTTTGAGTAAAAATATTTTTTAATTAATGATTTTATAAGTTCATAAAAGCTTGACTTTATGTTTTTAACAGAAACATGAGGCATTTTCAAGCCTGAGTCCATCCACCTGCTGCCTCAATGTTTTACCCACTAGATTTCTAAAATCAGTACTAAGCAGTTTGTTAACACAACTCACTGATTTAGTCAATAGTTCCTTACAGTCTGGAACATTTCTAAAGGCCCTAAAACTGCTGTCATCAAGCCTCTCCTAAAGAAGAGAACTGCTTTGATCCATTAAAGTCAGGATTCAGACAGAAAGTACTTTGTTTTGGTTGGTAACTGTGTATCAGACCAAATGACCCTGACATGTGGGGTTCCACAGAGGTCTATCTTGGGACCCCTATTATTCATGCTTCCTTTGGGCCAGTTGATACGCAGCTGTGACGTATCCTACCATAATTATGCAGATGATACTCAGATTTACATGTCACTCACAGCAGGTGAAAATGGACCAATCCATTCACTGTGTCAGTCTGACATGTGGATGCAAAATAATTTTCGCCAACTGAACAGAGACAAGACTGGACTAATCATCTTTGGACCACAGAAAGTGTCAGCAGTCACCTCAAGTCTGTTTCTCTAAAATCTAAAAATCTGTAATGTTCCTGGTCCAAGCACTGAATTTCACATGAAGGTTGGATTCTGGTTTATAATTTAGGATTCTAGTTTGCCAGTTGGGTCAAGCTAGAAACAGGTTCCAATGTTTCTAAAAAAGTATATGACTGTACTCGGTAGGTCACCCTGAGTCTTTAGCACTAAGTCCCGTTGTAAAATTCCAATGTCCATGAACCCACTACTTAGTTTTATTGAATATAAAAATATATTGACCCTACAATATTTAAGAGCTGAGATAAAGAGATCCCACTTTAGATTTATTCAATATAACAAAAAGTGGGTTTGTGGACAGTGGAATTTACAACAGACTTTAGTTTTCCTACTCTTGGGGCTTGCTGACTTCAGCTAAATAGTTTTTATTGAAATATAAATCTGTGGAGAAGCTTTTGTTCTGCTTTTTTTCAGTTTTTGGTTAAAGAAAATATGATGGTTAGATGACCATTTAGTGCTGACATGATACTTTAGATATGGACAAAGACACAATGTACATTATATAGATCTAACACGTCTCTTTTGAGGTGTGTCTCTCCCCCAACCATCTTAGCTCAGCCAAGGCCAGAAGCCAGAAACTGCCATCGAAATCAGAGCGAGGGCCGGAGCAAAGAGTAGCCCCACTGAACACTGAGTACTGAAGGTAGAGCCTGAACAGAATGGGTGCATGTCATTAGATTTAATGCACCAAGGAGACCAAGTGGTTTCAAGGAACGGAAAACTTAGGGGATGATTAGACTTTTGACCTAATAGAACATTATACGGGATACTGATGGATTGCTGAAGGTGTTGATCACACCATTACTACGCAAATGCCTTAAAGCAATCAGGTAGACCACTGAGCTATGGTCCCACTGACAGAGACCTTAAAAACCTTGCTAAGGGCATTGGTGGTTCAGTGGTAGAATTCTCGCCTGCCACGCGGGAGGCCCGGGTTCGATTCGGCTAATGCAGTGTTTCTATTATGGGTCCAGTGCCATGTTTCTTAAAAGGTGGCTTCACAAGAAAATGTATCAACACACAAGAGCAACCCTTGGTGGACATGAGTCTGAAGTCCACCTTCAGGCTCATACAAAATTACAACATACTAAAAAGTAAACACAAACATATCTAACCTCTCTAATGCGATGGTTGAACTGCTTCTCTTTGGTGAGACGTCTGATTTTAGATGGCAGTGATAATGATGATGATGATACTTTTCCAAGTTTGTGTCAGTTAGTCTTGAACGGAATAAATTTTTGCAAGAGTCAGTTTTGAAAAGAACTGCTCACAGCAGTAGGTTGTCCCAAACATAGATGCAAACTCATGTGCATGTATCCTCAGAACGTACATGCAGGTTTATAGAAGTCGAGCAGAGGGAGGTTGTTGTATTAAGCTTTGAATTCGTCATTGCTTTGCAGCTCAATAATTTTGTGTTGCAGGTTATCAGGCACATCAGATGGTTCCACGATGGTTAAACTGTCTGATTTTGCTGTTGAATAAACACCATTGTTCTTTGAGCAGACACAGCTCAACAGAAGAATAAAAATGCTATAAAAATAAAAGGCTGGAGTTCATTTAACATCAAGTGTAAAATTGAATTAACAAGTTTCTCCTTATTTATTTAAGTTATCCAAAATAGCAACCATTAACATTAATTTAGTGTTTCAATGCAGAGCATTCATTGCATCATTAAAAGGTTTTTTTAATGTAAAGGGTCCAACAATGAGAGTGGAGCAAAACTCCAGCTCTAAAAAAAAAAAAAAAAAGAGTGAGTAAAGAAAGGAAGGGTGATATGAAAACTCTGTTATTTTGAGTTGCTGTGAGGAACATTCTCAATTAACCCAAACAGTGGTTGTGTTGTATCCACTGTCTCCAGACATTTGTCAGAACTGTACCAGAAAATACATACTCGTTTTTTTCTAGTCCCAGGATCTGGTAATTTTTTCCACATTTTTCCCTTTTGTAAGTGATAATATTCATTCTCCTCCAATATTTGTGTCCCAGTTATTCTTATCGCTTTCTTACCGTGTAGGGTTGGAATGACACTGATAGTTAGTGCCACTAATAGGTCGTTCTTATTGATACATAGAATAGCTTTGCAAAATAGCAAACAAGGCTTTTATTTAGATCCCGTTTTAGATCTTTAACTTCTTCAAATCTTTGGCGCTCCGTGTCACAAACAAATGTAATATAAAATCTATTTATTATCAGACTATTTATAGGTTTTTTCCAGCATTAAAGGTGTGCCGTGATCGTATAGTGGTTAGTACTCTGCGTTGTGGTCGCAGCAACCCGGTTCGAATCCGGGTCACGGCACCAAATGTCAACTTCCTTTTAGTTCAGATCAATGACAGAGACGATGGAGAAAGTGTACAATTTAGAATGAATGGTAAGGTTTTAACTCATGAAAGAATGAAACAAAGCACACACATGTAGACAATAGTACAGGATAAGGTTTGCTTTGGCAAAGGTAAACAATACATCATCTTTTATATCATGCTGTAAAAGTGGTAGGAGGCGTATCGTTCAAGGAGTACCAGGACTTCTTGTCATAATAAACCACTTTTCAACCTGAGGCCCTGGGAGAGAACACTCACCCCTAGCTCTATAGCTACAGTCAAAAGTTGAGGATTGGAGAAAAGAAAGACAGTTAGATTGTCTAATCAGATAAATCTGATTCAAATCCCCTCCAAACAGATAAGTTCAGGTTCTGCTCAAACAGACCTGAAACTTGCAGTGTTCAATGTCAGGTCTTTGAGTAAAAATATTTTTAATTAATGATTTTATAAGTTCATAAAAGCTTGACTTTATGTTTTTAACAGAAACATGAGGCATTTTCAAGCCTGAGTCCATCCACCTGCTGCCTCAATGTTTTACCCACTAGATTTCTAAAATCAGTACTAAGCAGTTTGTTAACACAACTCACTGATTTAGTCAATAGTTCCTTACAGTCTGGAACATTTCTAAAGGCCCTAAAACTGCTGTCATCAAGCCTCTCCTAAAGAAGAGAACTGCTTTGATCCATTAAAGTCAGGATTCAGACAGAAAGTACTTTGTTTTGGTTGGTAACTGTGTATCAGACCAAATGACCCTGACATGTGGGGTTCCACAGAGGTCTATCTTGGGACCCCTATTATTCATGCTTCCTTTGGGCCAGTTGATACGCAGCTGTGACGTATCCTACCATAATTATGCAGATGATACTCAGATTTACATGTCACTCACAGCAGGTGAAAATGGACCAATCCATTCACTGTGTCAGTCTGACATGTGGATGCAAAATAATTTTCGCCAACTGAACAGAGACAAGACTGGACTAATCATCTTTGGACCACAGAAAGTGTCAGCAGTCACCTCAAGTCTGTTTCTCTAAAATCTAAAAATCTGTAATGTTCCTGGTCCAAGCACTGAATTTCACATGAAGGTTGGATTCTGGTTTATAATTTAGGATTCTAGTTTGCCAGTTGGGTCAAGCTAGAAACAGGTTCCAATGTTTCTAAAAAAGTATATGACTGTACTCGGTAGGTCACCCTGAGTCTTTAGCACTAAGTCCCGTTGTAAAATTCCAATGTCCATGAACCCACTACTTAGTTATATTGAATATAAAAATATATTGACCCTACAATATTTAAGAGCTGAGATAAAGAGATCCCACTTTAGATTTATTCAATATAACAAAAAGTGGGTTTGTGGACAGTGGAATTTTACAACAGGACTTTAGTTTTCCTACTCTTGGGGCTTGCTGACTTCAGCTAAATAGTTTTTATTGAAATATAAATCTGTGGAGAAGCTTTTGTTCTGCTTTTTCAGTTTTTGGTTAAAGAAAATATGATGGTTAGATGACCATTTAGTGCTGACATGATACTTTAGATATGGACAAAGACACAATGTACATTATATAGATCTAACACGTCTCTTTTGAGGTGTGTCTCTCCCCAACCATCTTAGCTCAGCCAAGGCCAGAAGCCAGAAACTGCCATCGAAATCAGAGCGAGGGGCCGGAGCAAAGAGTAGCCCCACTGAACACTGAGTACTGAAGGTAGAGCCTGAACAGAATGGGTGCATGTCATTAGATTTAATGCACCAAGGAGACCAAGTGGTTTCAAGGAACGGGAAAACTTAGGGGATGATTAGACTTTTGACCTAATAGAACATTATACGGGATACTGATGGATTGCTGAAGGTGTTGATCACACCATTACTACGCAAATGCCTTAAAGCAATCAGGTAGACCACTGAGCTATGGTCCCACTGACAGAGACCTTAAAAACCTTGCTAAGGGCATTGGTGGTTCAGTGGTAGAATTCTCGCCTGCCACGCGGGAGGCCCGGGTTCGATTCGGCTAATGCAGTGTTTCTATTATGGGTCCAGTGCCATGTTTCTTAAAAGGTGGCTTCACAAGAAAATGTATCAACACACAAGAGCAACCCTTGGTGGACATGAGTCTGAAGTCCACCTTCAGGCTCATACAAAATTACAACATACTAAAAAGTAAACACAAACATATCTAACCTCTCTAATGCGATGGTTGAACTGCTTCTCTTTGGTGAGGCGTCTGATTTTAGATGGCAGTGATAATGATGACGATGATGATACTTTTCCAAGTTTGTGTCAGTTAGTCTTGAACGGAATAAATTTTTGCAAGAGTCAGTTTTGAAAAGAACTGCTCACAGCAGTAGGTTGTCCCAAACATAGATGCAAACTCATGTGCATGTATCCTCAGAACGTACATGCAGGTTATAGAAGTCGAGCAGAGGGAGGTTGTTGTATTAAGCTTTGAATTCGTCATTGCTTTGCAGCTCAATAATTTTGTGTTGCAGGTTATCAGGCACATCAGATGGTTCCACGATGGTTAAACTGTCTGATTTTGCTGTTGAATAAACACCATTGTTCTTTGAGCAGACACAGCTCAACAGAAGAATAAAAAATGCTATAAAAAATAAAAGGCTGGAGTTCATTTAACATCAAGTGTAAAATTGAATTAACAAGTTTCTCCTTATTTATTTAAGTTATCCAAAATAGCAACCATTAACATTAATTTAGTGTTTCAATGCAGAGCATTCATTGCATCATTAAAAGGTTTTTTTTTAATGTAAAGGGTCCAACAATGAGAGTGGAGCAAAAACTCCAGCTCTAAAAAAAAAAAAAAAAAAAGAGTGAGTAAAGAAAGGAAGGGTGATATGAAAACTCTGTTATTTTGAGTTGCTGTGAGGAACATTCTCAATTAACCCAAACAGTGGTTGTGTTGTATCCACTGTCTCCAGACATTTGTCAGAACTGTACCAGAAAATACATACTCGTTTTTTCTAGTCCCAGGATCTGGTAATTTTTTTCCACATTTTTCCCTTTTGTAAGTGATAATATTCATTCTCCTCCAATATTTGTGTCCCAGTTATTCTTATCGCTTTCTTACCGTGTAGGGTTGGAATGACACTGATAGTTAGTGCCACTAATAGGTCTCGTTCTTATTGATACATAGAATAGCTTTGCAAAATAGCAAACAAGGCTTTTTATTTAGATCCGTTTTAGAT
The DNA here is from genome assembly GCA_024349245.1 of Neodontobutis hainanensis. NCBI lineage: Eukaryota > Metazoa > Chordata > Actinopteri > Gobiiformes > Odontobutidae > Neodontobutis > Neodontobutis hainanensis. The sequence continues at coordinate 38,804 of JALDNG010002680.1, read as the reverse complement.
CTTTAACTTCTTCAAATCTTTGAGCGCGCTCCGTGTCACAAACAAATGTAATATAAAATCTATTTATTATCAGACTATTTATAGGTTTTTTTTCCAGCATTAAAGGTGTGCCGTGATCGTATAGTGGTTAGTACTCTGCGTTGTGGTCGCAGCAACCCGGTTCGAATCCGGGTCACGGCACCAAATGTCAACTTCCTTTTTAGTTCAGATCAATGACAGAGACGATGGAGAAAGTGTACAATTTAGAATGAATGGTAAGGTTTTAACTCATGAAAGAATGAAACAAAGCACACACATGTAGACAATAGTACAGGATAAGGTTTGCTTTGGCAAAGGTAAACAATACATCATCTTTTATATCATGCTGTAAAAGTGGTAGGAGGCGTATCGTTCAAGGAGTACCAGGACTTCTTGTCATAATAAACCACTTTTCAACCTGAGGCCCTGGGAGAGAACACTCCCTAGCTCTATAGCTACAGTCAAAAGTTGAGGATTGGAGAAAAGAAAGACAGTTAGATTGTCTAATCAGATAAATCTGATTCAAATCCCCTCCAAACAGATAAGTTCAGGTTCTGCTCAAACAGACCTGAAACTTGCAGTGTTCAATGTCAGGTCTTTGAGTAAAAATATTTTTAATTAATGATTTTATAAGTTCATAAAAGCTTGACTTTATGTTTTTAACAGAAACATGAGGCATTTTCAAGCCTGAGTCCATCCACCTGCTGCCTCAATGTTTTACCCACTAGATTTCTAAAATCAGTACTAAGCAGTTTGTTAACACAACTCACTGATTTAGTCAATAGTTCCTTACAGTCTGGAACATTTCTAAAGGCCCTAAAACTGCTGTCATCAAGCCTCTCCTAAAGAAGAGAACTGCTTTGATCCATTAAAGTCAGGATTCAGACAGAAAGTACTTTGTTTTGGTTGGTAACTGTGTATCAGACCAAATGACCCTGACATGTGGGGTTCCACAGAGGTCTATCTTGGGACCCCTATTATTCATGCTTCCTTTGGGCCAGTTGATACGCAGCTGTGACGTATCCTACCATAATTATGCAGATGATACTCAGATTTACATGTCACTCACAGCAGGTGAAAATGGACCAATCCATTCACTGTGTCAGTCTGACATGTGGATGCAAAATAATTTTCGCCAACTGAACAGAGACAAGACTGGACTAATCATCTTTGGACCACAGAAAGTGTCAGCAGTCACCTCAAGTCTGTTTCTCTAAAATCTAAAAATCTGTAATGTTCCTGGTCCAAGCACTGAATTTCACATGAAGGTTGGATTCTGGTTTATAATTTAGGATTCTAGTTTGCCAGTTGAGTCAAGCTAGAAACAGGTTCCAATGTTTCTAAAAAAGTATATGACTGTACTCGGTAGGTCACCCTGAGTCTTTAGCACTAAGTCCCGTTGTAAAATTCCAATGTCCATGAACCCACTACTTAGTTATATTGAATATAAAAATATATTGACCCTACAATATTTAAGAGCTGAGATAAAGAGATCCCACTTTAGATTTATTCAATATAACAAAAAGTGGGTTTGTGGACAGTGGAATTTTACAACAGGACTTTAGTTTTCCTACTCTTGGGGGCTTGCTGACTTCAGCTAAATAGTTTTTATTGAAATATAAATCTGTGGAGAAGCTTTTGTTCTGCTTTTTTTCAGTTTTTGGTTAAAGAAAATATGATGGTTAGATGACCATTTAGTGCTGACATGATACTTTAGATATGGACAAAGACACAATGTACATTATATAGATCTAACACGTCTCTTTTGAGGTGTGTCTCTCCCCCAACCATCTTAGCTCAGCCAAGGCCAGAAGCCAGAAACTGCCATCGAAATCAGAGCGAGGGGCCGGAGCAAAGAGTAGCCCCACTGAACACTGAGTACTGAAGGTAGAGCCTGAACAGAATGGGTGCATGTCATTAGATTTAATGCACCAAGGAGACCAAGTGGTTTCAAGGAACGGGAAAACTTAGGGATGATTAGACTTTTGACCTAATAGAACATTATACGGGATACTGATGGATTGCTGAAGGTGTTGATCACACCATTACTACGCAAATGCCTTAAAGCAATCAGGTAGACCACTGAGCTATGGTCCCACTGACAGAGACCTTAAAAACCTTGCTAAGGGCATTGGTGGTTCAGTGGTAGAATTCTCGCCTGCCACGCGGGAGGCCCGGGTTCGATTCGGCTAATGCAGTGTTTCTATTATGGGTCCAGTGCCATGTTTCTTAAAAGGTGGCTTCACAAGAAAATGTATCAACACACAAGAGCAACCCTTGGTGGACATGAGTCTGAAGTCCACCTTCAGGCTCATACAAAATTACAACATACTAAAAAGTAAACACAAACATATCTAACCTCTCTAATGCGATGGTTGAACTGCTTCTCTTTGGTGAGGCGTCTGATTTTAGATGGCAGTGATAATGATAGCGATGATGATACTTTTCCAAGTTTGTGTCAGTTAGTCTTGAACGGAATAAATTTTTGCAAGAGTCAGTTTTGAAAAGAACTGCTCACAGCAGTAGGTTGTCCCAAACATAGATGCAAACTCATGTGCATGTATCCTCAGAACGTACATGCAGGTTATAGAAGTCGAGCAGAGGAGGTTGTTGTATTAAGCTTTGAATTCGTCATTGCTTTGCAGCTCAATAATTTTGTGTTGCAGGTTATCAGGCACATCAGATGGTTCCACGATGGTTAAACTGTCTGATTTTGCTGTTGAATAAACACCATTGTTCTTTGAGCAGACACAGCTCAACAGAAGAATAAAAAATGCTATAAAAATAAAAGGCTGGAGTTCATTTAACATCAAGTGTAAAATTTAATTAACAAGTTTCTCCTTATTTATTTAAGTTATCCAAAATAGCAACCATTAACATTAATTTAGTGTTTCAATGCAGAGCATTCATTGCATCATTAAAAGGTTTTTTTTTTTAATGTAAAGGGTCCAACAATGAGAGTGGAGCAAAACTCCAGCTCTAAAAAAAAAAAAAAAAAAAGAGTGAGTAAAGAAAGGAAGGGTGATATGAAAACTCTGTTATTTTGAGTTGCTGTGAGGAACATTCTCAATTAACCCAAACAGTGGTTGTGTTGTATCCACTGTCTCCAGACATTTGTCAGAACTGTACCAGAAAATACATACTCGTTTTTTTTTCTAGTCCCAGGATCTGGTAATTTTTTTTCCACATTTTTCCCTTTTGTAAGTGATAATATTCATTCTCCTCCAATATTTGTGTCCCAGTTATTCTTATCGCTTTCTTACCGTGTAGGGTTGGAATGACACTGATAGTTAGTGCCACTAATAGGTCTCGTTCTTATTGATACATAGAATAGCTTTGCAAAATAGCAAACAAGGCTTTTATTTAGATCCCGTTTTAGATCTTTAACTTCTTCAAATCTTTGAGCGCGCGCTCCGTGTCACAAACAAATGTAATATAAAATCTATTTATTATCAGACTATTTATAGTTTTTTTCCAGCATTAAAGGTGTGCCGTGATCGTATAGTGGTTAGTACTCTGCGTTGTGGTCGCAGCAACGGTTCGAATCTGGTCACGGCACCAAATGTCAACTTCCTTTTAGTTCAGATCAATGACAGAGACGATGGAGAAAGTGTACAATTTAGAATGAATGGTAAGGTTTTAACTCATGAAAGAATGAAACAAAGCACACACATGTAGACAATAGTACAGGATAAGGTTTGCTTTGGCAAAGGTAAACAATACATCATCTTTTATATCATGCTGTAAAAGTGGTAGGAGGCGTATCGTTCAAGGAGTACCAGGACTTCTTGTCATAATAAACCACTTTTCAACCTGAGGCCCTGGGAGAGAACACTCACCCCTAGCTCTATAGCTACAGTCAAAAGTTGAGGATTGGAGAAAAGAAAGACAGTTAGATTGTCTAATCAGATAAATCTGATTCAAATCCCCTCCAAACAGATAAGTTCAGGTTCTGCTCAAACAGACCTGAAACTTGCAGTGTTCAATGTCAGGTCTTTGAGTAAAAATATTTTTAATTAATGATTTTATAAGTTCATAAAAGCTTGACTTTATGTTTTTAACAGAAACATGAGGCATTTTCAAGCCTGAGTCCATCCACCTGCTGCCTCAATGTTTTACCCACTAGATTTCTAAAATCAGTACTAAGCAGTTTGTTAACACAACTCACTGATTTAGTCAATAGTTCCTTACAGTCTGGAACATTTCTAAAGGCCCTAAAACTGCTGTCATCAAGCCTCTCCTAAAGAAGAGAACTGCTTTGATCCATTAAAGTCAGGATTCAGACAGAAAGTACTTTGTTTTGGTTGGTAACTGTGTATCAGACCAAATGACCCTGACATGTGGGGTTCCACAGAGGTCTATCTTGGGACCCCTATTATTCATGCTTCCTTTGGGCCAGTTGATACGCAGCTGTGACGTATCCTACCATAATTATGCAGATGATACTCAGATTTACATGTCACTCACAGCAGGTGAAAATGGACCAATCCATTCACTGTGTCAGTCTGACATGTGGATGCAAAATAATTTTCGCCAACTGAACAGAGACAAGACTGGACTAATCATCTTTGGACCACAGAAAGTGTCAGCAGTCACCTCAAGTCTGTTTCTCTAAAATCTAAAAATCTGTAATGTTCCTGGTCCAAGCACTGAATTTCACATGAAGGTTGGATTCTGGTTTATAATTTAGGATTCTAGTTTGCCAGTTGAGTCAAGCTAGAAACAGGTTCCAATGTTTCTAAAAAGTATATGACTGTACTCGGGTCACCCTGAGTCTTTAGCACTAAGTCCCGTTGTAAAATTCCAATGTCCATGAACCCACTACTTAGTTATATTGAATATAAAAATATATTGACCCTACAATATTTAAGAGCTGAGATAAAGAGATCCCACTTTAGATTTATTCAATATAACAAAAAGTGGGTTTGTGGACAGTGGAATTTTACAACAGGACTTTAGTTTTCCTACTCTTGGGGCTTGCTGACTTCAGCTAAATAGTTTTTATTGAAATATAAATCTGTGGAGAAGCTTTTGTTCTGCTTTTTTCAGTTTTTGGTTAAAGAAAATATGATGGTTAGATGACCATTTAGTGCTGACATGATACTTTAGATATGGACAAAGACACAATGTACATTATATAGATCTAACACGTCTCTTTTGAGGTGTGTCTCTCCCCAACCATCTTAGCTCAGCCAAGGCCAGAAGCCAGAAACTGCCATCGAAATCAGAGCGAGGGCCGGAGCAAAGAGTAGCCCCACTGAACACTGAGTACTGAAGGTAGAGCCTGAACAGAATGGGTGCATGTCATTAGATTTAATGCACCAAGGAGACCAAGTGGTTTCAAGGAACGGGAAAACTTAGGGGATGATTAGACTTTTGACCTAATAGAACATTATACGGGATACTGATGGATTGCTGAAGGTGTTGATCACACCATTACTACGCAAATGCCTTAAAGCAATCAGGTAGACCACTGAGCTATGGTCCCACTGACAGAGACCTTAAAAACCTTGCTAAGGGCATTGGTGGTTCAGTGGTAGAATTCTCGCCTGCCACGCGGAGGCCCGGGTTCGATTCGGCTAATGCAGTGTTTCTATTATGGGTCCAGTGCCATGTTTCTTAAAGGTGGCTTCACAAGAAAATGTATCAACACACAAGAGCAACCCTTGGTGGACATGAGTCTGAAGTCCACCTTCAGGCTCATACAAAATTACAACATACTAAAAAAGTAAACACAAACATATCTAACCTCTCTAATGCGATGGTTGAACTGCTTCTCTTTGGTGAGACGTCTGATTTTAGATGGCAGTGATAATGATGACGATGATGATACTTTTCCAAGTTTGTGTCAGTTAGTCTTGAGCGGAATAAATTTTTGCAAGAGTCAGTTTTGAAAAGAACTGCTCACAGCAGTAGGTTGTCCCAAACATAGATGCAAACTCATGTGCATGTATCCTCAGAACGTACATGCAGGTTATAGAAGTCGAGCAGAGGGAGGTTGTTGTATTAAGCTTTGAATTCGTCATTGCTTTGCAGCTCAATAATTTTGTGTTGCAGGTTATCAGGCACATCAGATGGTTCCACGATGGTTAAACTGTCTGATTTTGCTGTTGAATAAACACCATTGTTCTTTGAGCAGACACAGCTCAACAGAAGAATAAAAATGCTATAAAAATAAAAGGCTGGAGTTCATTTAACATCAAGTGTAAAATTTAATTAACAAGTTTCTCCTTATTTATTTAAGTTATCCAAAATAGCAACCATTAACATTAATTTAGTGTTTCAATGCAGAGCATTCATTGCATCATTAAAGGTTTTTTTAATGTAAAGGGTCCAACAATGAGAGTGGAGCAAAAACTCCAGCTCTAAAAAAAAAAAAAAAAAAAAGTGAGTAAAGTAAAGAAAGGAAGGGTGATATGAAAACTCTGTTATTTTGAGTTGCTGTGAGGAACATTCTCAATTAACCCAAACAGTGGTTGTGTTGTATCCACTGTCTCAGACATTTGTCAGAACTGTACCAGAAAATACATACTCGTTTTTTTTCTAGTCCCAGGATCTGGTAATTTTTTCCACATTTTTCCCTTTTGTAAGTGATAATATTCATTCTCCTCCAATATTTGTGTCCCAGTTATTCTTATCGCTTTCTTACCGTGTAGGGTTGGAATGACACTGATAGTTAGTGCCACTAATAGGTCTCGTTCTTATTGATACATAGAATAGCTTTGCAAAATAGCAAACAAGGCTTTTATTTAGATCCCGTTTTTAGATCTTTAACTTCTTCAAATCTTTGGCGCGCGCTCCGTGTCACAAACAAATGTAATATAAAATCTATTTATTATCAGACTATTTATAGTTTTTTCCAGCATTAAAGGTGTGCCGTGATCGTATAGTGGTTAGTACTCTGCGTTGTGGTCGCAGCAACCCAGTTCGAATCCGGTCACGGCACCAAATGTCAACTTCCTTTTAGTTCAGATCAATGACAGAGACGATGGAGAAAGTGTACAATTTAGAATGAATGGTAAGGTTTTAACTCATGAAAGAATGAAACAAAGCACACACATGTAGACAATAGTACAGGATAAGGTTTGCTTTGGCAAAGGTAAACAATACATCATCTTTTATATCATGCTGTAAAAGTGGTAGGAGGCGTATCGTTCAAGGAGTACCAGGACTTCTTGTCATAATAAACCACTTTTCAACCTGAGGCCCTGGGAGAGAACACTCACCCCTAGCTCTATAGCTACAGTCAAAAGTTGAGGATTGGAGAAAAGAAAGACAGTTAGATTGTCTAATCAGATAAATCTGATTCAAATCCCCTCCAAACAGATAAGTTCAGGTTCTGCTCAAACAGACCTGAAACTTGCAGTGTTCAATGTCAGGTCTTTGAGTAAAAATATTTTTAATTAATGATTTTATAAGTTCATAAAAGCTTGACTTTATGTTTTTAACAGAAACATGAGGCATTTTCAAGCCTGAGTCCATCCACCTGCTGCCTCAATGTTTACCCACTAGATTTCTAAAATCAGTACTTTGATCCATTAAAGTCAGGATTCAGACAGAAAGTACTTTGTTTTGGTTGGTAACTGTGTATCAGACCAAATGACCCTGACATGTGGGGTTCCACAGAGGTCTATCTTGGGACCCCTATTATTCATGCTTCCTTTGGGCCAGTTGATACGCAGCTGTGACGTATCCTACCATAATTATGCAGATGATACTCAGATTTACATGTCACTCACAGCAGGTGAAAATGGACCAATCCATTCACTGTGTCAGTCTGACATGTGGATGCAAAATAATTTTCGCCAACTGAACAGAGACAAGACTGGACTAATCATCTTTGGACCACAGAAAGTGTCAGCAGTCACCTCAAGTCTGTTTCTCTAAAATCTAAAAATCTGTAATGTTCCTGGTCCAAGCACTGAATTTCACATGAAGGTTGGATTCTGGTTTATAATTTAGGATTCTAGTTTGCCAGTTGGGTCAAGCTAGAAACAGGTTCCAATGTTTCTAAAAAGTATATGACTGTACTGTAGGTCACCCTGAGTCTTTAGCACTAAGTCCCGTTGTAAAATTCCAATGTCCATGAACCCACTACTTAGTTATATTGAATATAAAAATATATTGACCCTACAATATTTAAGAGCTGAGATAAAGAGATCCCACTTTAGATTTATTCAATATAACAAAAAGTGGGTTTGTGGACAGTGGAATTTTACAACAGACTTTAGTTTTCCTACTCTTGGGGGCTTGCTGACTTCAGCTAAATAGTTTTTATTGAAATATAAATCTGTGGAGAAGCTTTTGTTCTGCTTTTTTTCAGTTTTTGGTTAAAGAAAATATGATGGTTAGATGACCATTTAGTGCTGACATGATACTTTAGATATGGACAAAGACACAATGTACATTATATAGATCTAACACGTCTCTTTTGAGGTGTGTCTCTCCCCCAACCATCTTAGCTCAGCCAAGGCCAGAAGCCAGAAACTGCCATCGAAATCAGAGCGAGGGCCGGAGCAAAGAGTAGCCCCACTGAACACTGAGTACTGAAGGTAGAGCCTGAACAGAATGGGTGCATGTCATTAGATTTAATGCACCAAGGAGACCAAGTGGTTTCAAGGAACGGGAAAACTTAGGGGATGATTAGACTTTTTGACCTAATAGAACATTATACGGGATACTGATGGATTGCTGAAGGTGTTGATCACACCATTACTACGCAAATGCCTTAAAGCAATCAGGTAGACCACTGAGCTATGGTCCCACTGACAGAGACCTTAAAAACCTTGCTAAGGGCATTGGTGGTTCAGTGGTAGAATTCTCGCCTGCCACGCGGGAGGCCCGTGTTCGATTCGGCTAATGCAGTGTTTCTATTATGGGTCCAGTGCCATGTTTCTTAAAAGGTGGCTTCACAAGAAAATGTATCAACACACAAGAGCAACCCTTGGTGGACATGAGTCTGAAGTCCACCTTCAGGCTCATACAAAATTACAACATACTAAAAAAGTAAACACAAACATATCTAACCTCTCTAATGCGATGGTTGAACTGCTTCTCTTTGGTGAGACGTCTGATTTTAGATGGCAGTGATAATGATGACGATGATGATACTTTTCCAAGTTTGTGTCAGTTAGTCTTGAACGGAATAAATTTTTGCAAGAGTCAGTTTTGAAAAGAACTGCTCACAGCAGTAGGTTGTCCCAAACATAGATGCAAACTCATGTGCATGTATCCTCAGAACGTACATGCAGGTTATAGAAGTCGAGCAGAGGGAGGTTGTTGTATTAAGCTTTGAATTCGTCATTGCTTTGCAGCTCAATAATTTTGTGTTGCAGGTTATCAGGCACATCAGATGGTTCCACGATGGTTAAACTGTCTGATTTTGCTGTTGAATAAACACCATTGTTCTTTGAGCAGACACAGCTCAACAGAAGAATAAAAAATGCTATAAAAAATAAAAGGCTGGAGTTCATTTAACATCAAGTGTAAAATTTAATTAACAAGTTTCTCCTTATTTATTTAAGTTATCCAAAATAGCAACCATTAACATTAATTTAGTGTTTCAATGCAGAGCATTCATTGCATCATTAAAAGGTTTTTTTAATGTAAAGGGTCCAACAATGAGAGTGGAGCAAAAACTCCAGCTCTAAAAAAAAAAAAAAAAAAAGAGTGAGTAAAGAAAGGAAGGGTGATATGAAAACTCTGTTATTTTGAGTTGCTGTGAGGAACATTCTCAATTAACCCAAACAGTGGTTGTGTTGTATCCACTGTCTCCAGACATTTGTCAGAACTGTACCAGAAAATACATACTCGTTTTTTCTAGTCCCAGGATCTGGTAATTTTTTCCACATTTTTCCCTTTTGTAAGTGATAATATTCATTCTCCTCCAATATTTGTGTCCCAGTTATTCTTATCGCTTTCTTACCGTGTAGGGTTGGAATGACACTGATAGTTAGTGCCACTAATAGGTCTCGTTCTTATTGATACATAGAATAGCTTTGCAAAATAGCAAACAAGGCTTTTTATTTAGATCCCGTTTTTAGATCTTTAACTTCTTCAAATCTTTGAGCGCCGCGCTCCCGTGTCACAAACAAATGTAATATAAAATCTATTTATTATCAGACTATTTATAGGTTTTTTTTTCCAGCATTAAAGGTGTGCCGTGATCGTATAGTGGTTAGTACTCTGCGTTGTGGTCCCAGCAACCCCGGTTCGAATCTGGGTCACGGCACCAAATGTCAACTTCCTTTTTAGTTCAGATCAATGACAGAGACGATGGAGAAAGTGTACAATTTAGAATGAATGGTAAGGTTTTAACTCATGAAAGAATGAAACAAAGCACACACATGTAGACAATAGTACAGGATAAGGTTTGCTTTGGCAAAGGTAAACAATACATCATCTTTTATATCATGCTGTAAAAGTGGTAGGAGGCGTATCGTTCAAGGAGTACCAGGACTTCTTGTCATAATAAACCACTTTTCAACCTGAGGCCCTGGGAGAGAACACTCACCCCTAGCTCTATAGCTACAGTCAAAAGTTGAGGATTGGAGAAAAGAAAGACAGTTAGATTGTCTAATCAGATAAATCTGATTCAAATCCCCTCCAAACAGATAAGTTCAGGTTCTGCTCAAACAGACCTGAAACTTGCAGTGTTCAATGTCAGGTCTTTGAGTAAAAATATTTTTAATTAATGATTTTATAAGTTCATAAAAGCTTGACTTTATGTTTTTAACAGAAACATGAGGCATTTTCAAGCCTGAGTCCATCCACCTGCTGCCTCAATTTTTTACCCACTAGATTTCTAAAATCAGTACTAAGCAGTTTGTTAACACAACTCACTGATTTAGTCAATAGTTCCTTACAGTCTGGAACATTTCTAAAGGCCCTAAAACTGCTGTCATCAAGCCTCTCCTAAAGAAGAGAACTGCTTTGATCCATTAAAGTCAGGATTCAGACAGAAAGTACTTTGTTTTGGTTGGTAACTGTGTATCAGACCAAATGACCCTGACATGTGGGGTTCCACAGAGGTCTATCTTGGGACCCCTATTATTCATGCTTCCTTTGGGCCAGTTGATACGCAGCTGTGACGTATCCTACCATAATTATGCAGATGATACTCAGATTTACATGTCACTCACAGCAGGTGAAAATGGACCAATCCATTCACTGTGTCAGTCTGACATGTGGATGCAAAATAATTTTCGCCAACTGAACAGAGACAAGACTGGACTAATCATCTTTGGACCACAGAAAGTGTCAGCAGTCACCTCAAGTCTGTTTCTCTAAAATCTAAAAATCTGTAATGTTCCTGGTCCAAGCACTGAATTTCACATGAAGGTTGGATTCTGGTTTATAATTTAGGATTCTAGTTTGCCAGTTGAGTCAAGCTAGAAACAGGTTCCAATGTTTCTAAAAAAGTATATGACTGTACTCGGTAGGTCACCCTGAGTCTTTAGCACTAAGTCCCGTTGTAAAATTCCAATGTCCATGAACCCACTACTTAGTTATATTGAATATAAAAATATATTGACCCTACAATATTTAAGAGCTGAGATAAAGAGATCCCACTTTAGATTTATTCAATATAACAAAAAGTGGGTTTGTGGACAGTGGAATTTTACAACAGGACTTTAGTTTTCCTACTCTTGGGGCTTGCTGACTTCAGCTAAATAGTTTTTATTGAAATATAAATCTGTGGAGAAGCTTTTGTTCTGCTTTTTTTCAGTTTTTGGTTAAAGAAAATATGATGGTTAGATGACCATTTAGTGCTGACATGATACTTTAGATATGGACAAAGACACAATGTACATTATATAGATCTAACACGTCTCTTTTGAGGTGTGTCTCTCCCCAACCATCTTAGCTCAGCCAAGGCCAGAAGCCAGAAACTGCCATCGAAATCAGAGCGAGGGGCCGGAGCAAAGAGTAGCCCCACTGAACACTGAGTACTGAAGGTAGAGCCTGAACAGAATGGGTGCATGTCATTAGATTTAATGCACCAAGGAGACCAAGTGGTTTCAAGGAACGGGAAAACTTAGGGGATGATTAGACTTTTTGACCTAATAGAACATTATACGGGATACTGATGGATTGCTGAAGGTGTTGATCACACCATTACTACGCAAATGCCTTAAAGCAATCAGGTAGACCACTGAGCTATGGTCCCACTGACAGAGACCTTAAAAACCTTGCTAAGGGCATTGGTGGTTCAGTGGTAGAATTCTCGCCACGCTGCCACGCGAGGCCCGGGTTCGATTCGGCTAATGCAGTGTTTCTATTATGGGTCCAGTGCCATGTTTCTTAAAAGGTGGCTTCACAAGAAAATGTATCAACACACAAGAGCAACCCTTGGTGGACATGAGTCTGAAGTCCACCTTCAGGCTCATACAAAATTACAACATACTAAAAAAGTAAACACAAACATATCTAACCTCTCTAATGCGATGGTTGAACTGCTTCTCTTTGGTGAGACGTCTGATTTTAGATGGCAGTGATAATGATGACGATGATGATACTTTTCCAAGTTTGTGTCAGTTAGTCTTGAACGGAATAAATTTTTTGCAAGAGTCAGTTTTGAAAAGAACTGCTCACAGCAGTAGGTTGTCCCAAACATAGATGCAAACTCATGTGCATGTATCCTCAGAACGTACATGCAGTTTATAGAAGTCGAGCAGAGGGAGGTTGTTGTATTAAGCTTTGAATTCGTCATTGCTTTGCAGCTCAATAATTTTGTGTTGCAGGTTATCAGGCACATCAGATGGTTCCACGATGGTTAAACTGTCTGATTTTGCTGTTGAATAAACACCATTGTTCTTTGAGCAGACACAGCTCAACAGAAGAATAAAAATGCTATAAAATAAAAGGCTGGAGTTCATTTAACATCAAGTGTAAAATTTAATTAACAAGTTTCTCCTTATTTATTTAAGTTATCCAAAATAGCAACCATTAACATTAATTTAGTGTTTCAATGCAGAGCATTCATTGCATCATTAAAAGGTTTTTTTTTAATGTAAAGGGTCCAACAATGAGAGTGGAGCAAAAACTCCAGCTCTAAAAAAAAAAAAAAAAAAAAGAGTGAGTAAAGAAAGGAAGGGTGATATGAAAACTCTGTTATTTTGAGTTGCTGTGAGGAACATTCTCAATTAACCCAAACAGTGGTTGTGTTGTATCCACTGTCTCCAGACATTTGTCAGAACTGTACCAGAAAATACATACTCGTTTTTTCTAGTCCCAGGATCTGGTAATTTTTTCCACATTTTTCCCTTTTGTAAGTGATAATATTCATTCTCCTCCAATATTTGTGTCCCAGTTATTCTTATCGCTTTCTTACCGTGTAGGGTTGGAATGACACTGATAGTTAGTGCCACTAATAGGTCTCGTTCTTATTGATACATAGAATAGCTTTGCAAAATAGCAAACAAGGCTTTTATTTAGATCCCGTTTTAGATCTTTAACTTCTTCAAATCTTTGAGCGCGCGCTCCGTGTCACAAACAAATGTAATATAAAATCTATTTATTATCAGACTATTTATAGTTTTTTTCCAGCATTAAAGGTGTGCCGTGATCGTATAGTGGTTAGTACTCTGCGTTGTGGTCGCAGCAACCCGGTTCGAATCGGGTCACGGCACCAAATGTCAACTTCCTTTTAGTTCAGATCAATGACAGAGACGATGGAGAAAGTGTACAATTTAGAATGAATGGTAAGGTTTTAACTCATGAAAGAATGAAACAAAGCACACACATGTAGACAATAGTACAGGATAAGGTTTGCTTTGGCAAAGGTAAACAATACATCATCTTTTATATCATGCTGTAAAAGTGGTAGGAGGCGTATCGTTCAAGGAGTACCAGGACTTCTTGTCATAATAAACCACTTTTCAACCTGAGGCCCTGGGAGAGAACACTCACCCCTAGCTCTATAGCTACAGTCAAAAGTTGAGGATTGGAGAAAAGAAAGACAGTTAGATTGTCTAATCAGATAAATCTGATTCAAATCCTCCAAACAGATAAGTTCAGGTTCTGCTCAAACAGACCTGAAACTTGCAGTGTTCAATGTCAGGTCTTTGAGTAAAAATATTTTTAATTAATGATTTTATAAGTTCATAAAAGCTTGACTTTATGTTTTTAACAGAAACATGAGGCATTTTCAAGCCTGAGTCCATCCACCTGCTGCCTCAATTTTTACCCACTAGATTTCTAAAATCAGTACTAAGCAGTTTGTTAACACAACTCACTGATTTAGTCAATAGTTCCTTACAGTCTGGAACATTTCTAAAGGCCCTAAAACTGCTGTCATCAAGCCTCTCCTAAAGAAGAGAACTGCTTTGATCCATTAAAGTCAGGATTCAGACAGAAAGTACTTTGTTTTGGTTGGTAACTGTGTATCAGACCAAATGACCCTGACATGTGGGGTTCCACAGAGGTCTATCTTGGGACCCCTATTATTCATGCTTCCTTTGGGCCAGTTGATACGCAGCTGTGACGTATCCTACCATAATTATGCAGATGATACTCAGATTTACATGTCACTCACAGCAGGTGAAAATGGACCAATCCATTCACTGTGTCAGTCTGACATGTGGATGCAAAATAATTTCGCCAACTGAACAGAGACAAGACTGGACTAATCATCTTTGGACCACAGAAAGTGTCAGCAGTCACCTCAAGTCTGTTTCTCTAAAATCTAAAAATCTGTAATGTTCCTGGTCCAAGCACTGAATTTCACATGAAGGTTGGATTCTGGTTTATAATTTAGGATTCTAGTTTGCCAGTTGGGTCAAGCTAGAAACAGGTTCCAATGTTTCTAAAAAAGTATATGACTGTACTCGGTAGGTCACCCTGAGTCTTTAGCACTAAGTCCCGTTGTAAAATTCCAATGTCCATGAACCCACTACTTAGTTATATTGAATATAAAAATATTGACCCTACAATATTTAAGAGCTGAGATAAAGAGATCCCACTTTAGATTTATTCAATATAACAAAAAGTGGGTTTGTGGACAGTGGAATTTTACAACAGGACTTTAGTTTTCCTACTCTTGGGGGCTTGCTGACTTCAGCTAAATAGTTTTTATTGAAATATAAATCTGTGGAGAAGCTTTTGTTCTGCTTTTTTTCAGTTTTTGGTTAAAGAAAATATGATGGTTAGATGACCATTTAGTGCTGACATGATACTTTAGATATGGACAAAGACACAATGTACATTATATAGATCTAACACGTCTCTTTTGAGGTGTGTCTCTCTCCCAACCATCTTAGCTCAGCCAAGGCCAGAAGCCAGAAACTGCCATCGAAATCAGAGCGAGGCCGAGCAAAGAGTAGCCCCACTGAACACTGAGTACTGAAGGTAGAGCCTGAACAGAATGGGTGCATGTCATTAGATTTAATGCACCAAGGAGACCAAGTGGTTTCAAGGAACGGGAAAACTTAGGGATGATTAGACTTTTGACCTAATAGAACATTATACGGGATACTGATGGATTGCTGAAGGTGTTGATCACACCATTACTACGCAAATGCCTTAAAGCAATCAGGTAGACCACTGAGCTATGGTCCCACTGACAGAGACCTTAAAAACCTTGCTAAGGGCATTGGTGGTTCAGTGGTAGAATTCTCGCCTGCCACGCGGGAGGCCCGGGTTCGATTCGGCTAATGCAGTGTTTCTATTATGGGTCCAGTGCCATGTTTCTTAAAAGGTGGCTTCACAAGAAAATGTATCAACACACAAGAGCAACCCTTGGTGGACATGAGTCTGAAGTCCACCTTCAGGCTCATACAAAATTACAACATACTAAAAAGTAAACACAAACATATCTAACCTCTCTAATGCGATGGTTGAACTGCTTCTCTTTGGTGAGTCTGATTTTAGATGGCAGTGATAATGATGACGATGATGATACTTTTCCAAGTTTGTGTCAGTTAGTCTTGAACGGAATAAATTTTTGCAAGAGTCAGTTTTGAAAAAGAACTGCTCACAGCAGTAGGTTGTCCCAAACATAGATGCAAACTCATGTGCATGTATCCTCAGAACGTACATGCAGGTTATAGAAGTCGAGCAGAGGAGGTTGTTGTATTAAGCTTTGAATTCGTCATTGCTTTGCAGCTCAATAATTTTGTGTTGCAGGTTATCAGGCACATCAGATGGTTCCACGATGGTTAAACTGTCTGATTTTGCTGTTGAATAAACACCATTGTTCTTTGAGCAGACACAGCTCAACAGAAGAATAAAAATGCTATAAAAATAAAAGGCTGGAGTTCATTTAACATCAAGTGTAAAATTAGAATTAACAAGTTTCTCCTTATTTATTTAAGTTATCCAAAATAGCAACCATTAACATTAATTTAGTGTTTCAATGCAGAGCATTCATTGCATCATTAAAAGGTTTTTTTAATGTAAAGGGTCCAACAATGAGAGTGGAGCAAAACTCCAGCTCTAAAAAAAAAAAAAAAAAAAAGAGTGAGTAAAGAAAGGAAGGGTGATATGAAAACTCTGTTATTTTGAGTTGCTGTGAGGAACATTCTCAATTAACCCAAACAGTGGTTGTGTTGTATCCACTGTCTCCAGACATTTGTCAGAACTGTACCAGAAAATACATACTCGTTTTTTCTAGTCCCAGGATCTGGTAATTTTTTCCACATTTTTCCCTTTTGTAAGTGATAATATTCATTCTCCTCCAATATTTGTGTCCCAGTTATTCTTATCGCTTTCTTACCGTGTAGGGTTGGAATGACACTGATAGTTAGTGCCACTAATAGGTCATGTTCTTATTGATACATAGAATAGCTTTGCAAAATAGCAAACAAGGCTTTTTATTTAGATCCCGTTTTTAGATCTTTAACTTCTTCAAATCTTTGAGCGCCGCTCCGTGTCACAAACAAATGTAATATAAAATCTATTTATTATCAGACTATTTATAGGTTTTTTTCCAGCATTAAAGGTGTGCCGTGATCGTATAGTGGTTAGTACTCTGCGTTGTGGTCGCAGCAACCCCGGTTCGAATCTGGTCACGGCACCAAATGTCAACTTCCTTTTTAGTTCAGATCAATGACAGAGACGATGGAGAAAGTGTACAATTTAGAATGAATGGTAAGGTTTTAACTCATGAAAGAATGAAACAAAGCACACACATGTAGACAATAGTACAGGATAAGGTTTGCTTTGGCAAAGGTAAACAATACATCATCTTTTATATCATGCTGTAAAAGTGGTAGGAGGCGTATCGTTCAAGGAGTACCAGGACTTCTTGTCATAATAAACCACTTTTCAACCTGAGGCCCTGGGAGAGAACACTCACCCCTAGCTCTATAGCTACAGTCAAAAGTTGAGGATTGGAGAAAAGAAAGACAGTTAGATTGTCTAATCAGATAAATCTGATTCAAATCCTCCAAACAGATAAGTTCAGGTTCTGCTCAAACAGACCTGAAACTTGCAGTGTTCAATGTCAGGTCTTTGAGTAAAAATATTTTTAATTAATGATTTTATAAGTTCATAAAAGCTTGACTTTATGTTTTTAACAGAAACATGAGGCATTTTCAAGCCTGAGTCCATCCACCTGCTGCCTCAATTTTTTACCCACTAGATTTCTAAAATCAGTACTAAGCAGTTTGTTAACACAACTCACTGATTTAGTCAATAGTTCCTTACAGTCTGGAACATTTCTAAAGGCCCTAAAACTGCTGTCATCAAGCCTCTCCTAAAGAGAGAACTGCTTTGATCCATTAAAGTCAGGATTCAGACAGAAAGTACTTTGTTTTGGTTGGTAACTGTGTATCAGACCAAATGACCCTGACATGTGGGGTTCCACAGAGGTCTATCTTGGGACCCCTATTATTCATGCTTCCTTTGGGCCAGTTGATACGCAGCTGTGACGTATCCTACCATAATTATGCAGATGATACTCAGATTTACATGTCACTCACAGCAGGTGAAAATGGACCAATCCATTCACTGTGTCAGTCTGACATGTGGATGCAAAATAATTTTCGCCAACTGAACAGAGACAAGACTGGACTAATCATCTTTGGACCACAGAAAGTGTCAGCAGTCACCTCAAGTCTGTTTCTCTAAAATCTAAAAATCTGTAATGTTCCTGGTCCAAGCACTGAATTTCACATGAAGGTTGGATTCTGGTTTATAATTTAGGATTCTAGTTTGCCAGTTGGGTCAAGCTAGAAACAGGTTCCAATGTTTCTAAAAAAGTATATGACTGTACTTGGTAGGTCACCCTGAGTCTTTAGCACTAAGTCCCGTTGTAAAATTCCAATGTCCATGAACCCACTACTTAGTTATATTGAATATAAAAATATATTGACCCTACAATATTTAAGAGCTGAGATAAAGAGATCCCACTTTAGATTTATTCAATATAACAAAAAGTGGGTTTGTGGACAGTGGAATTTTACAACAGGACTTTAGTTTTCCTACTCTTGGGGCTTGCTGACTTCAGCTAAATAGTTTTTATTGAAATATAAATCTGTGGAGAAGCTTTTGTTCTGCTTTTTTTCAGTTTTTGGTTAAAGAAAATATGATGGTTAGATGACCATTTAGTGCTGACATGATACTTTAGATATGGACAAAGACACAATGTACATTATATAGATCTAACACGTCTCTTTTGAGGTGTGTCTCTCCCCAACCATCTTAGCTCAGCCAAGGCCAGAAGCCAGAAACTGCCATCGAAATCAGAGCGAGGGGCCGGAGCAAAGAGTAGCCCCACTGAACACTGAGTACTGAAGGTAGAGCCTGAACAGAATGGGTGCATGTCATTAGATTTAATGCACCAAGGAGACCAAGTGGTTTCAAGGAACGGGAAAACTTAGGGGATGATTAGACTTTTGACCTAATAGAACATTATACGGGATACTGATGGATTGCTGAAGGTGTTGATCACACCATTACTACGCAAATGCCTTAAAGCAATCAGGTAGACCACTGAGCTATGGTCCCACTGACAGAGACCTTAAAAACCTTGCTAAGGGCATTGGTGGTTCAGTGGTAGAATTCTCTCGCCTGCCACGCGGGAGGCCCGGGTTCGATTCGGCTAATGCAGTGTTTCTATTATGGGTCCAGTGCCATGTTTCTTAAAAGGTGGCTTCACAAGAAAATGTATCAACACACAAGAGCAACCCTTGGTGGACATGAGTCTGAAGTCCACCTTCAGGCTCATACAAAATTACAACATACTAAAAAGTAAACACAAACATATCTAACCTCTCTAATGCGATGGTTGAACTGCTTCTCTTTGGTGAGACGTCTGATTTTAGATGGCAGTGATAATGATGACGATGATGATACTTTTCCAAGTTTGTGTCAGTTAGTCTTGAACGGAATAAATTTTTGCAAGAGTCAGTTTTGAAAAGAACTGCTCACAGCAGTAGGTTGTCCCAAACATAGATGCAAACTCATGTGCATGTATCCTCAGAACGTACATGCAGTTTATAGAAGTCGAGCAGAGGGAGGTTGTTGTATTAAGCTTTGAATTCGTCATTGCTTTGCAGCTCAATAATTTTGTGTTGCAGGTTATCAGGCACATCAGATGGTTCCACGATGGTTAAACTGTCTGATTTTGCTGTTGAATAAACACCATTGTTCTTTGAGCAGACACAGCTCAACAGAAGAATAAAAATGCTATAAAAATAAAAGGCTGGAGTTCATTTAACATCAAGTGTAAAATTGAATTAACAAGTTTCTCCTTATTTATTTAAGTTATCCAAAATAGCAACCATTAACATTAATTTAGTGTTTCAATGCAGAGCATTCATTGCATCATTAAAAGGTTTTTTTAATGTAAAGGGTCCAACAATGAGAGTGGAGCAAAAACTCCAGCTCTAAAAAAAAAAAAAAAAAAAAAAAGAGTGAGTAAAGAAAGGAAGGGTGATATGAAAACTCTGTTATTTTGAGTTGCTGTGAGGAACATTCTCAATTAACCCAAACAGTGGTTGTGTTGTATCCACTGTCTCCAGACATTTGTCAGAACTGTACCAGAAAATACATACTCGTTTTTTTTTCTAGTCCCAGGATCTGGTAATGTTTTTTCCACATTTTTCCCTTTTGTAAGTGATAATATTCATTCTCCTCCAATATTTGTGTCCCAGTTATTCTTATCGCTTTCTTACCGTGTAGGGTTGGAATGACACTGATAGTTAGTGCCACTAATAGGTCTCGTTCTTATTGATACATAGAATAGCTTTGCAAAATAGCAAACAAGGCTTTTATTTAGATCCCGTTTTAGATCTTTAACTTCTTCAAATCTTTGAGCGCGCTCCGTGTCACAAACAAATGTAATATAAAATCTATTTATTATCAGACTATTTATAGTTTTTTTCCAGCATTAAAGGTGTGCCGTGATCGTATAGTGGTTAGTACTCTGCGTTGTGGTCGCAGCAACCCGGTTCGAATCCGGTCACGGCACCAAATGTCAACTTCCTTTTAGTTCAGATCAATGACAGAGACGATGGAGAAAGTGTACAATTTAGAATGAATGGTAAGGTTTTAACTCATGAAAGAATGAAACAAAGCACACACATGTAGACAATAGTACAGGATAAGGTTTGCTTTGGCAAAGGTAAACAATACATCATCTTTTATATCATGCTGTAAAAGTGGTAGGAGGCGTATCGTTCAAGGAGTACCAGGACTTCTTGTCATAATAAACCACTTTTCAACCTGAGGCCCTGGGAGAGAACACTCACCCCTAGCTCTATAGCTACAGTCAAAAGTTGAGGATTGGAGAAAAGAAAGACAGTTAGATTGTCTAATCAGATAAATCTGATTCAAATCCTCCAAACAGATAAGTTCAGGTTCTGCTCAAACAGACCTGAAACTTGCAGTGTTCAATGTCAGGTCTTTGAGTAAAAATATTTTTAATTAATGATTTTATAAGTTCATAAAAGCTTGACTTTATGTTTTTAACAGAAACATGAGGCATTTTCAAGCCTGAGTCCATCCACCTGCTGCCTCAATGTTTTACCCACTAGATTTCTAAAATCAGTACTAAGCAGTTTGTTAACACAACTCACTGATTTAGTCAATAGTTCCTTACAGTCTGGAACATTTCTAAAGGCCCTAAAACTGCTGTCATCAAGCCTCTCCTAAAGAAGAGAACTGCTTTGATCCAGTAAAGTCAGGATTCAGACAGAAAGTACTTTGTTTTGGTTGGTAACTGTGTATCAGACCAAATGACCCTGACATGTGGGGTTCCACAGAGGTCTATCTTGGGACCCCTATTATTCATGCTTCCTTTGGGCCAGTTGATACACAGCTGTGACGTATCCTACCATAATTATGCAGATGATACTCAGATTTACATGTCACTCACAGCAGGTGAAAATGGACCAATCCATTCACTGTGTCAGTCTGACATGTGGATGCAAAATAATTTTCGCCAACTGAACAGAGACAAGACTGGACTAATCATCTTTGGACCACAGAAAGTGTCAGCAGTCACCTCAAGTCTGTTTCTCTAAAATCTAAAAATCTGTAATGTTCCTGGTCCAAGCACTGAATTTCACATGAAGGTTGGATTCTGGTTTATAATTTAGGATTCTAGTTTGCCAGTTGGGTCAAGCTAGAAACAGGTTCCAATGTTTCTAAAAAGTATATGACTGTACTCAGGTCACCCTGAGTCTTTAGCACTAAGTCCCGTTGTAAAATTCCAATGTCCATGAACCCACTACTTAGTTTTATTGAATATAAAAATATATTGACCCTACAATATTTAAGAGCTGAGATAAAGAGATCCCACTTTAGATTTATTCAATATAACAAAAAGTGGGTTTGTGGACAGTGGAATTTTCCAACAGGACTTTAGTTTTCCTACTCTTGGGGCTTGCTGACTTCAGCTAAATAGTTTTTATTGAAATATAAATCTGTGGAGAAGCTTTTGTTCTGCTTTTTTTCAGTTTTTGGTTAAAGAAAATATGATGGTTAGATGACCATTTAGTGCTGACATGATACTTTAGATATGGACAAAGACACAATGTACATTATATAGATCTAACACGTCTCTTTTGAGGTGTGTCTCTCCCCAACCATCTTAGCTCAGCCAAGGCCAGAAGCCAGAAACTGCCATCGAAATCAGAGCGAGGGGCCGGAGCAAAGAGTAGCCCCACTGAACACTGAGTACTGAAGGTAGAGCCTGAACAGAATGGGTGCATGTCATTAGATTTAATGCACCAAGGAGACCAAGTGGTTTCAAGGAACGGGAAAACTTAGGGGATGATTAGACTTTTGACCTAATAGAACATTATACGGGATACTGATGGATTGCTGAAGGTGTTGATCACACCATTACTACGCAAATGCCTTAAAGCAATCAGGTAGACCACTGAGCTATGGTCCCACTGACAGAGACCTTAAAAACCTTGCTAAGGGCATTGGTGGTTCAGTGGTAGAATTCTCGCCTGCACGCGGGAGGCCCGGGTTCGATTCGGCTAATGCAGTGTTTCTATTATGGGTCCAGTGCCATGTTTCTTAAAAGGTGGCTTCACAAGAAAATGTATCAACACACAAGAGCAACCCTTGGTGGACATGAGTCTGAAGTCCACCTTCAGGCTCATACAAAATTACAACATACTAAAAAGTAAACACAAACATATCTAACCTCTCTAATGCGATGGTTGAACTGCTTCTCTTTGGTAGACGTCTGATGTTAGATGGCAGTGATAATGATGACGATGATGATACTTTTCCAAGTTTGTGTCAGTTAGTCTTGAACGGAATAAATTTTTGCAAGAGTCAGTTTTGAAAAGAACTGCTCACAGCAGTAGGTTGTCCCAAACATAGATGCAAACTCATGTGCATGTATCCTCAGAACGTACATGCAGTTTATAGAAGTCGAGCAGAGGGAGGTTGTTGTATTAAGCTTTGAATTCGTCATTGCTTTGCAGCTCAATAATTTTGTGTTGCAGGTTATCAGGCACATCAGATGGTTCCACGATGGTTAAACTGTCTGATTTTGCTGTTGAATAAACACCATTGTTCTTTGAGCAGACACAGCTCAACAGAAGAATAAAAAATGCTATAAAAAATAAAAGGCTGGAGTTCATTTAACATCAAGTGTAAAATTGAATTAACAAGTTTCTCCTTATTTATTCAAGTTATCCAAAATAGCAACCATTAACATTAATTTAGTGTTTCAATGCAGAGCATTCATTGCATCATTAAAAGGTTTTTTTAATGTAAAGGGTCCAACAATGAGAGTGGAGCAAAACTCCAGCTCTAAAAAAAAAAAAAAAGAGTGAGTAAAGAAAGGAAGGGTGATATGAAAACTCTGTTATTTTGAGTTGCTGTTAGGAACATTCTCAATTAACCCAAACAGTGGTTGTGTTGTATCCACTGTCTCCAGACATTTGTCAGAACTGTACCAGAAAATACATACTCGTTTTTTTTTCTAGTCCCAGGATCTGGTAATGTTTTTTCCACATTTTTCCCTTTTGTAAGTGATAATATTCATTCTCCTCCAATATTTGTGTCCCAGTTATTCTTATCGCTTTCTTACCGTGTAGGGTTGGAATGACACTGATAGTTAGTGCCACTAATAGGTCTCGTTCTTATTGATACATAGAATAGCTTTGCAAAATAGCAAACAAGGCTTTTATTTAGATCCCGTTTTAGATCTTTAACTTCTTCAAATCTTTGAGCGCGCCCCGTGTCACAAACAAATGTAATATAAAATCTATTTATTATCAGACTATTTATAGTTTTTTTTTTCCAGCATTAAAGGTGTGCCGTGATCGTATAGTGGTTAGTACTCTGCGTTGTGGTCGCAGCAACCCCGGTTCGAATCTGGGTCACGGCACCAAATGTCAACTTCCTTTTTAGTTCAGATCAATGCAAGAGACGATGGAGAAAGTGTACAATTTAGAATGAATGGTAAGGTTTTAACTCATGAAAGAATGAAACAAAGCACACACATGTAGACAATAGTACAGGATAAGGTTTGCTTTGGCAAAGGTAAACAATACATCAGCTTTTATATCATGCTGTAAAAGTGGTAGGAGGCGTATCGTTCAAGGAGTACCAGGACTTCTTGTCATAATAAACCACTTTTCAACCTGAGGCCCTGGGAGAGAACACTCACCCCTAGCTCTATAGCTACAGTCAAAAGTTGAGGATTGGAGAAAAGAAAGACAGTTAGATTGTCTAATCAGATAAATCTGATTCAAATCCCCTCCAAACAGATAAGTTCAGGTTCTGCTCAAACAGACCTGAAACTTGCAGTGTTCAATGTCAGGTCTTTGAGTAAAAATATTTTTAATTAATGATTTTATAAGTTCATAAAAGCTTGACTTTATGTTTTTAACAGAAACATGAGGCATTTTCAAGCCTGAGTCCATCCACCTGCTGCCTCAATGTTTTACCCACTAGATTTCTAAAATCAGTACTAAGCAGTTTGTTAACACAACTCACTGATTTAGTCAATAGTTCCTTACAGTCTGGAACATTTCTAAAGGCCCTAAAACTGCTGTCATCAAGCCTCTCCTAAAGAAGAGAACTGCTTTGATCCAGTAAAGTCAGGATTCAGACAGAAAGTACTTTGTTTTGGTTGGTAACTGTGTATCAGACCAAATGACCCTGACATGTGGGGTTCCACAGAGGTCTATCTTGGGACCCCTATTATTCATGCTTCCTTTGGGCCAGTTGATACACAGCTGTGACGTATCCTACCATAATTATGCAGATGATACTCAGATTTACATGTCACTCACAGCAGGTGAAAATGGACCAATCCATTCACTGTGTCAGTCTGACATGTGGATGCAAAATAATTTTCGCCAACTGAACAGAGACAAGACTGGACTAATCATCTTTGGACCACAGAAAGTGTCAGCAGTCACCTCAAGTCTGTTTCTCTAAAATCTAAAAATCTGTAATGTTCCTGGTCCAAGCACTGAATTTCACATGAAGGTTGGATTCTGGTTTATAATTTAGGATTCTAGTTTGCCAGTTGGGTCAAGCTAGAAACAGGTTCCAATGTTTCTAAAAAAGTATATGACTGTACTCGGTAGGTCACCCTGAGTCTTTAGCACTAAGTCCCGTTGTAAAATTCCAATGTCCATGAACCCACTACTTAGTTTTATTGAATATAAAAATATATTGACCCTACAATATTTAAGAGCTGAGATAAAGAGATCCCACTTTAGATTTATTCAATATAACAAAAAAGTGGGTTTGTGGACAGTGGAATTTTCCAACAGGACTTTAGTTTTCCTACTCTTGGGGGCTTGCTGACTTCAGCTAAATAGTTTTTATTGAAATATAAATCTGTGGAGAAGCTTTTGTTCTGCTTTTTTTCAGTTTTTGGTTAAAGAAAATATGATGGTTAGATGACCATTTAGTGCCAACATGATACTTTAGATATGGACAAAGACACAATGTACATAATATAGATCTAACACGTCTCTTTTGAGGTGTGTCTCTCCCCCAACCATCTTAGCTCAGCCAAGGCCAGAAGCCAGAAACTGCCATCGAAATCAGAGCGAGGGGCCGGAGCAAAGAGTAGCCCCACTGAACACTGAGTACTGAAGGTAGAGCCTGAACAGAATGGGTGCATGTCATTAGATTTAATGCACCAAGGAGACCAAGTGGTTTCAAGGAACGGGAAAACTTAGGGGATGATTAGACTTTTTGACCTAATAGAACATTATATGGGATACTGATGGATTGCTGAAGGTGTTGATCACACCATTACTACGCAAATGCCTTAAAGCAATCAGGTAGACCACTGAGCTATGGTCCCACTGACAGAGACCTTAATAGCCTTGCTAAGGGCATTGGTGGTTCAGTGGTAGAATTCTCGCCTGCCACGCGGGAGGCCCGGGTTCTTTCTTAAAAGGTGGCTTCACAAGAAAATGTATCAACACACAAGAGCAACCCTTGGTGGACATGAGTCTGAAGTCCACCTTCAGGCTCATACAAAATTACAACATACTAAAAAAGTAAACACAAACATATCTAACCTCTCTAATGCGATGGTTGAACTGCTTCTCTTTGGTGAGACGTCTGATGTTAGATGGCAGTGATAATGATGACGATGATGATACTTTTCCAAGTTTGTGTCAGTTAGTCTTGAACGGAATAAATTTTTTGCAAGAGTCAGTTTTGAAAAGAACTGCTCACAGCAGTAGGTTGTCCCAAACATAGATGCAAACTCATGTGCATGTATCCTCAGAACGTACATGCAGGTTTATAGAAGTCGAGCAGAGGGAGGTTGTTGTATTAAGCTTTGAATTCGTCATTGCTTTGCAGCTCAATAATTTTGTGTTGCAGGTTATCAGGCACATCAGATGGTTCCACGATGGTTAAAATTTCTGATTTTGCTGTTGAATAAACACCATTGTTCTTTGAGCAGACACAGCTCAACAGAAGAATAAAAAATGCTATAAAAAATAAAAGGCTGGAGTTCATTTAACATCAAGTGTAAAATTGAATTAACAAGTTTCTCCTTATTTATTCAAGTTATCCAAAATAGCAACCATTAACATTAATTTAGTGTTTCAATGCAGAGCATTCATTGCATCATTAAAAGGTTTTTTTTTTAATGTAAAGGGTCCAACAATGAGAGTGGAGCAAAAACTCCAGCTCTAAAAAAAAAAAAAAAAAAAGAGTGAGTAAAGAAAGGAAGGGTGATATGAAAACTCTGTTATTTTGAGTTGCTGTTAGGAACATTCTCAATTAACCCAAACAGTGGTTGTGTTGTATCCACTGTCTCCAGACATTTGTCAGAACTGTACCAGAAAATACATACTCGTTTTTTTTTCTAGTCCCAGGATCTGGTAATTTTTTCCACATTTTTCCCTTTTGTAAGTGATAATATTCATTCTCCTCCAATATTTGTGTCCCAGTTATTCTTATCGCTTTCTTACCGTGTAGGGTTGGAATGACACTGATAGTTAGTGCCACTAATAGGTCTCGTTCTTATTGATACATAGAATAGCTTTGCAAAATAGCAAACAAGGCTTTTTATTTAGATCCCGTTTTAGATCTTTAACTTCTTCAAATCTTTGAGCGCCGCTCCGTGTCACAAACAAATGTAATATAAAATCTATTTATTATCAGACTATTTATAGTTTTTTTTCCAGCATTAAAGGTGTGCCGTGATCGTATAGTGGTTAGTACTCTGCGTTGTGGTCGCAGCAACCTGGTTCGAATCCGGTCACGGCACCAAATGTCAACTTCCTTTTAGTTCAGATCAATGACAGAGACGATGGAGAAAGTGTACAATTTAGAATGAATGGTAAGGTTTTAACTCATGAAAGAATGAAACAAAGCACACACATGTAGACAATAGTACAGGATAAGGTTTGCTTTGGCAAAGGTAAACAATACATCAGCTTTTATATCATGCTGTAAAAGTGGTAGGAGGCGTATCGTTCAAGGAGTACCAGGACTTCTTGTCATAATAAACCACTTTTCAACCTGAGGCCCTGGGAGAGAACACTCATCCCTAGCTCTATAGCTACAGTCAAAAGTTGAGGATTGGAGAAAAGAAAGACAGTTAGATTGTCTAATCAGATAAATCTGATTCAAATCCCCTCCAAACAGATAAGTTCAGGTTCTGCTCAAACAGACCTGAAACTTGCAGTGTTCAATGTCAGGTCTTTGAGTAAAAATATTTTTAATTAATGATTTTATAAGTTCATAAAAGCTTGACTTTATGTTTTTAACAGAAACATGAGGCATTTTCAAGCCTGAGTCCATCCACCTGCTGCCTCAATGTTTTACCCACTAGATTTCTAAAATCAGTACTAAGCAGTTTGTTAACACAACTCACTGATTTAGTCAATAGTTCCTTACAGTCTGGAACATTTCTAAAGGCCCTAAAACTGCTGTCATCAAGCCTCTCCTAAAGAAGAGAACTGCTTTGATCCAGTAAAGTCAGGATTCAGACAGAAAGTACTTTGTTTTGGTTGGTAACTGTGTATCAGACCAAATGACCCTGACATGTGGGGTTCCACAGAGGTCTATCTTGGGACCCCTATTATTCATGCTTCCTTTGGGCCAGTTGATACACAGCTGTGACGTATCCTACCATAATTATGCAGATGATACTCAGATTTACATGTCACTCACAGCAGGTGAAAATGGACCAATCCATTCACTGTGTCAGTCTGACATGTGGATGCAAAATAATTTTCGCCAACTGAACAGAGACAAGACTGGACTAATCATCTTTGGACCACAGAAAGTGTCAGCAGTCACCTCAAGTCTGTTTCTCTAAAATCTAAAAATCTGTAATGTTCCTGGTCCAAGCACTGAATTTCACATGAAGGTTGGATTCTGGTTTATAATTTAGGATTCTAGTTTGCCAGTTGGGTCAAGCTAGAAACAGGTTCCAATGTTTCTAAAAAGTATATGACTGTACTGTAGGTCACCCTGAGTCTTTAGCACTAAGTCCCGTTGTAAAATTCCAATGTCCATGAACCCACTACTTAGTTTTATTGAATATAAAAATATATTGACCCTACAATATTTAAGAGCTGAGATAAAGAGATCCCACTTTAGATTTATTCAATATAACAAAAAGTGGGTTTGTGGACAGTGGAATTTTACAACAGGACTTTAGTTTTCCTACTCTTGGGGGCTTGCTGACTTCAGCTAAATAGTTTTTATTGAAATATAAATCTGTGGAGAAGCTTTTGTTCTGCTTTTTTTCAGTTTTTGGTTAAAGAAAATATGATGGTTAGATGACCATTTAGTGCCTGACATGATACTTTAGATATGGACAAAGACACAATGTACATTATATAGATCTAACACGTCTCTTTTGAGGTGTGTCTCTCCCCCAACCATCTTAGCTCAGCCAAGGCCAGAAGCCAGAAACTGCCATCGAAATCAGAGCGAGGGGCCGGAGCAAAGAGTAGCCCCACTGAACACTGAGTACTGAAGGTAGAGCCTGAACAGAATGGGTGCATGTCATTAGATTTAATGCACCAAGGAGACCAAGTGGTTTCAAGGAACGGGAAAACTTAGGGGATGATTAGACTTTTTGACCTAATAGAACATTATACGGGATACTGATGGATTGCTGAAGGTGTTGATCACACCATTACTACGCAAATGCCTTAAAGCAATCAGGTAGACCACTGAGCTATGGTCCCACTGACAGAGACCTTAAAAGCCCTTGCTAAGGGCATTGGTGGTTCAGTGGTAGAATTCTCGCCTGCCACGCGGGAGGCCCGGGTTCGATTCCCGGCTAATGCAGTGTTTCTATTATGGGTCCAGTGCCATGTTTCTTAAAAGGTGGCTTCACAAGAAAATGTATCAACACACAAGAGCAACCCTTGGTGGACATGAGTCTGAAGTCCACCTTCAGGCTCATACAAAATTACAACATACTAAAAAAGTAAACACAAACATATCTAACCTCTCTAATGCGATGGTTGAACTGCTTCTCTTTGGTTAGACGCCTGATGTTAGATGGCAGTGATAATGATGACGATGATACGTTTCCAAGTTTGTGTCAGTTAGTCTTGAACGGAATAAATTTTTGCAAGAGTCAGTTTTGAAAAGAACTGCTCACAGCAGTAGGTTGTCCCAAACATAGATGCAAACTCATGTGCATGTATCCTCAGAACGTACATGCAGTTTATAGAAGTCGAGCAGAGGGAGGTTGTTGTATTAAGCTTTGAATTCGTCATTGCTTTGCAGCTCAATAATTTTGTGTTGCAGGTTATCAGGCACATCAGATGGTTCCACGGTGGTTAAAATTTCTGATTTTGCTGTTGAATAAACACCATTGTTCTTTGAGCAGACACAGCTCAACAGAAGAATAAAAATGCTATAGACAATAGTACAGGATAAGGTTTGCTTTGGCAAAGGTAAACAATACATCATCTTTTATATCATGCTGTAAAAGTGGTAGGAGGCGTATCGTTCAAGGAGTACCAGGACTTCTTGTCATAATAAACCACTTTTCAACCTGAGGCCCTGGGAGAGAACACTCACCCCTAGCTCTATAGCTACAGTCAAAAGTTGAGGATTGGAGAAAAGAAAGACAGTTAGATTGTCTAATCAGATAAATCTGATTCAAATCCTCCAAACAGATAAGTTCAGGTTCTGCTCAAACAGACCTGAAACTTGCAGTGTTCAATGTCAGGTCTTTGAGTAAAAATATTTTTAATTAATGATTTTATAAGTTCATAAAAGCTTGACTTTATGTTTTTAACAGAAACATGAGGCATTTTCAAGCCTGAGTCCATCCACCTGCTGCCTCAATTTTTACCCACTAGATTTCTAAAATCAGTACTAAGCAGTTTGTTAACACAACTCACTGATTTAGTCAATAGTTCCTTACAGTCTGGAACATTTCTAAAGGCCCTAAAACTGCTGTCATCAAGCCTCTCCTAAAGAAGAGAACTGCTTTGATCCATTAAAGTCAGGATTCAGACAGAAAGTACTTTGTTTTGGTTGGTAACTGTGTATCAGACCAAATGACCCTGACATGTGGGGTTCCACAGAGGTCTATCTTGGGACCCCTATTATTCATGCTTCCTTTGGGCCAGTTGATACGCAGCTGTGACGTATCCTACCATAATTATGCAGATGATACTCAGATTTACATGTCACTCACAGCAGGTGAAAATGGACCAATCCATTCACTGTGTCAGTCTGACATGTGGATGCAAAATAATTTTCGCCAACTGAACAGAGACAAGACTGGACTAATCATCTTTGGACCACAGAAAGTGTCAGCAGTCACCTCAAGTCTGTTTCTCTAAAATCTAAAAATCTGTAATGTTCCTGGTCCAAGCACTGAATTTCACATGAAGGTTGGATTCTGGTTTATAATTTAGGATTCTAGTTTGCCAGTTGGGTCAAGCTAGAAACAGGTTCCAATGTTTCTAAAAAAGTATATGACTGTACTCGGTAGGTCACCCTGAGTCTTTAGCACTAAGTCCCGTTGTAAAATTCCAATGTCCATGAACCCACTACTTAGTTATATTGAATATAAAAATATATTGACCCTACAATATTTAAGAGCTGAGATAAAGAGATCCCACTTTAGATTTATTCAATATAACAAAAAGTGGGTTTGTGGACAGTGGAATTTTACAACAGGACTTTAGTTTTCCTACTCTTGGGGCTTGCTGACTTCAGCTAAATAGTTTTTATTGAAATATAAATCTGTGGAGAAGCTTTTGTTCTGCTTTTTTTCAGTTTTTGGTTAAAGAAAATATGATGGTTAGATGACCATTTAGTGCTGACATGATACTTTAGATATGGACAAAGACACAATGTACATTATATAGATCTAACACGTCTCTTTTGAGGTGTGTCTCTCCCCAACCATCTTAGCTCAGCCAAGGCCAGAAGCCAGAAACTGCCATCGAAATCAGGGGCCGGAGCAAAGAGTAGCCCCACTGAACACTGAGTACTGAAGGTAGAGCCTGAACAGAATGGGTGCATGTCATTAGATTTAATGCACCAAGGAGACCAAGTGGTTTCAAGGAACGGGAAAACTTAGGGGATGATTAGACTTTTGACCTAATAGAACATTATACGGGATACTGATGGATTGCTGAAGGTGTTGATCACACCATTACTACGCAAATGCCTTAAAGCAATCAGGTAGACCACTGAGCTATGGTCCCACTGACAGAGACCTTAAAAACCTTGCTAAGGGCATTGGTGGTTCAGTGGTAGAATTCTCGCCTGCCACGCGGAGGCCCGGGTTCGATTCCCGGCTAATGCAGTGTTTCTATTATGGGTCCAGTGCCATGTTTCTTAAAAGGTGGCTTCACAAGAAAATGTATCAACACACAAGAGCAACCCTTGGTGGACATGAGTCTGAAGTCCACCTTCAGGCTCATACAAAATTACAACATACTAAAAAGTAAACACAAACATATCTAACCTCTCTAATGCGATGGTTGAACTGCTTCTCTTTGGTGAGACGCCTGATTTTAGATGGCAGTGATAATGATGACGATGATGATACTTTTCCAAGTTTGTGTCAGTTAGTCTTGAACGGAATAAATTTTTGCAAGAGTCAGTTTTGAAAAGAACTGCTCACAGCAGTAGGTTGTCCCAAACATAGATGCAAACTCATGTGCATGTATCCTCAGAACGTACATGCAGGTTATAGAAGTCGAGCAGAGGGAGGTTGTTGTATTAAGCTTTGAATTCGTCATTGCTTTGCAGCTCAATAATTTTGTGTTGCAGGTTATCAGGCACATCAGATGGTTCCACGATGGTTAAACTGTCTGATTTTGCTGTTGAATAAACACCATTGTTCTTTGAGCAGACACAGCTCAACAGAAGAATAAAAAATGCTATAAAAAATAAAAGGCTGGAGTTCATTTAACATCAAGTGTAAAATTTAATTAACAAGTTTCTCCTTATTTATTTAAGTTATCCAAAATAGCAACCATTAACATTAATTTAGTGTTTCAATGCAGAGCATTCATTGCATCATTAAAAGGTTTTTTTTTTAATGTAAAGGGTCCAACAATGAGAGTGGAGCAAAACTCCAGCTCTAAAAAAAAAAAAAAAAAAGAGTGAGTAAAGAAAGGAAGGGTGATATGAAAACTCTGTTATTTTGAGTTGCTGTGAGGAACATTCTCAATTAACCCAAACAGTGGTTGTGTTGTATCCACTGTCTCCAGACATTTGTCAGAACTGTACCAGAAAATACATACTCGTTTTTTTTTCTAGTCCCAGGATCTGGTAATTTTTTTTCCACATTTTTCCCTTTTGTAAGTGATAATATTCATTCTCCTCCAATATTTGTGTCCCAGTTATTCTTATCGCTTTCTTACCGTGTAGGGTTGGAATGACACTGATAGTTAGTGCCACTAATAGGTCTCGTTCTTATTGATACATAGAATAGCTTTGCAAAATAGCAAACAAGGCTTTTTATTTAGATCCCGCTTTTTAGATCTTTAACTTCTTCAAATCTTTGAGCGCCGGCGCTCCGTGTCACAAACAAATGTAATATAAAATCTATTTATTATCAGACTATTTATAGGTTTTTTCCAGCATTAAAGGTGTGCCGTGATCGTATAGTGGTTAGTACTCATGCGTTGTGGTCGCAGCAACCCCGGTTCGAATCTGGTCACGGCACCAAATGTCAACTTCCTTTTAGTTCAGATCAATGACAGAGACGATGGAGAAAGTGTACAATTTAGAATGAATGGTAAGGTTTTAACTCATGAAAGAATGAAACAAAGCACACACATGTAGACAATAGTACAGGATAAGGTTTGCTTTGGCAAAGGTAAACAATACATCATCTTTTATATCATGCTGTAAAAGTGGTAGGAGGCGTATCGTTCAAGGAGTACCAGGACTTCTTGTCATAATAAACCACTTTTCAACCTGAGGCCCTGGGAGAGAACACTCACCCCTAGCTCTATAGCTACAGTCAAAAGTTGAGGATTGGAGAAAAGAAAGACAGTTAGATTGTCTAATCAGATAAATCTGATTCAAATCCTCCAAACAGATAAGTTCAGGTTCTGCTCAAACAGACCTGAAACTTGCAGTGTTCAATGTCAGGTCTTTGAGTAAAAATATTTTTAATTAATGATTTTATAAGTTCATAAAAGCTTGACTTTATGTTTTTAACAGAAACATGAGGCATTTTCAAGCCTGAGTCCATCCACCTGCTGCCTCAATTTTTTACCCACTAGATTTCTAAAATCAGTACTAAGCAGTTTGTTAACACAACTCACTGATTTAGTCAATAGTTCCTTACAGTCTGGAACATTTCTAAAGGCCCTAAAACTGCTGTCATCAAGCCTCTCCTAAAGAAGAGAACTGCTTTGATCCATTAAAGTCAGGATTCAGACAGAAAGTACTTTGTTTTGGTTGGTAACTGTGTATCAGACCAAATGACCCTGACATGTGGGGTTCCACAGAGGTCTATCTTGGGACCCCTATTATTCATGCTTCCTTTGGGCCAGTTGATACGCAGCTGTGACGTATCCTACCATAATTATGCAGATGATACTCAGATTTACATGTCACTCACAGCAGGTGAAAATGGACCAATCCATTCACTGTGTCAGTCTGACATGTGGATGCAAAATAATTTTCGCCAACTGAACAGAGACAAGACTGGACTAATCATCTTTGGACCACAGAAAGTGTCAGCAGTCACCTCAAGTCTGTTTCTCTAAAATCTAAAAATCTGTAATGTTCCTGGTCCAAGCACTGAATTTCACATGAAGGTTGGATTCTGGTTTATAATTTAGGATTCTAGTTTGCCAGTTGGGTCAAGCTAGAAACAGGTTCCAATGTTTCTAAAAAGTATATGACTGTACTGGTAGGTCACCCTGAGTCTTTAGCACTAAGTCCCGTTGTAAAATTCCAATGTCCATGAACCCACTACTTAGTTATATTGAATATAAAAATATATTGACCCTACAATATTTAAGAGCTGAGATAAAGAGATCCCACTTTAGATTTATTCAATATAACAAAAAGTGGGTTTGTGGACAGTGGAATTTTACAACAGGACTTTAGTTTTCCTACTCTTGGGGCTTGCTGACTTCAGCTAAATAGTTTTTATTGAAATATAAATCTGTGGAGAAGCTTTTGTTCTGCTTTTTTTCAGTTTTTGGTTAAAGAAAATATGATGGTTAGATGACCATTTAGTGCTGACATGATACTTTAGATATGGACAAAGACACAATGTACATTATATAGATCTAACACGTCTCTTTTGAGGTGTGTCTCTCCCCCAACCATCTTAGCTCAGCCAAGGCCAGAAGCCAGAAACTGCCATCGAAATCAGAGCGAGGGGCCGGAGCAAAGAGTAGCCCCACTGAACACTGAGTACTGAAGGTAGAGCCTGAACAGAATGGGTGCATGTCATTAGATTTAATGCACCAAGGAGACCAAGTGGTTTCAAGGAACGGGAAAACTTAGGGGATGATTAGACTTTTTGACCTAATAGAACATTATACGGGATACTGATGGATTGCTGAAGGTGTTGATCACACCATTACTACGCAAATGCCTTAAAGCAATCAGGTAGACCACTGAGCTATGGTCCCACTGACAGAGACCTTAAAAACCTTGCTAAGGGCATTGGTGGTTCAGTGGTAGAATTCTCGCCTGCCACGCGGGAGGCCCGGTTCGATTCCCGGCTAATGCAGTGTTTCTATTATGGGTCCAGTGCCATGTTTCTTAAAAGGTGGCTTCACAAGAAAATGTATCAACACACAAGAGCAACCCTTGGTGGACATGAGTCTGAAGTCCACCTTCAGGCTCATACAAAATTACAACATACTAAAAAAGTAAACACAAACATATCTAACCTCTCTAATGCGATGGTTGAACTGCTTCTCTTTGGTGAGACGTCTGATTTTAGATGGCAGTGATAATGATGACGATGATGATACTTTTCCAAGTTTGTGTCAGTTAGTCTTGAACGGAATAAATTTTTGCAAGAGTCAGTTTTGAAAAGAACTGCTCACAGCAGTAGGTTGTCCCAAACATAGATGCAAACTCATGTGCATGTATCCTCAGAACGCATACATGCAGTTTATAGAAGTCGAGCAGAGGGAGGTTGTTGTATTAAGCTTTGAATTCGTCATTGCTTTGCAGCTCAATAATTTTGTGTTGCAGGTTATCAGGCACATCAGATGGTTCCACGATGGTTAAACTGTCTGATTTTGCTGTTGAATAAACACCATTGTTCTTTGAGCAGACACAGCTCAACAGAAGAATAAAAATGCTATAAAAATAAAAGGCTGGAGTTCATTTAACATCAAGTGTAAAATTGAATTAACAAGTTTCTCCTTATTTATTTAAGTTATCCAAAATAGCAACCATTAACATTAATTTAGTGTTTCAATGCAGAGCATTCATTGCATCATTAAAAGGTTTTTTTTAATGTAAAGGGTCCAACAATGAGAGTGGAGCAAAACTCCAGCTCTAAAAAAAAAAAAAAAAAAAAAGAGTGAGTAAAGAAAGGAAGGGTGATATGAAAACTCTGTTATTTTGAGTTGCTGTGAGGAACATTCTCAATTAACCCAAACAGTGGTTGTGTTGTATCCACTGTCTCCAGACATTTGTCAGAACTGTACCAGAAAATACATACTCGTTTTTTTCTAGTCCCAGGATCTGGTAATTTTTTCCACATTTTTCCCTTTTGTAAGTGATAATATTCATTCTCCTCCAATATTTGTGTCCCAGTTATTCTTATCGCTTTCTTACCGTGTAGGGTTGGAATGACACTGATAGTTAGTGCCACTAATAGGTCTCGTTCTTATTGATACATAGAATAGCTTTGCAAAATAGCAAACAAGGCTTTTATTTAGATCCCGTTTTAGATCTTTAACTTCTTCAAATCTTTGAGCGCCGGCGCTCCGTGTCACAAACAAATGTAATATAAAATCTATTTATTATCAGACTATTTATAGGTTTTTTCCAGCATTAAAGGTGTGCCGTGATCGTATAGTGGTTAGTACTCTGCGTTGTGGTCGCAGCAACCCCGGTTCGAATCCGGGTCACGGCACCAAATGTCAACTTCCTTTTTAGTTCAGATCAATGACAGAGACGATGGAGAAAGTGTACAATTTAGAATGAATGGTAAGGTTTTAACTCATGAAAGAATGAAACAAAGCACACACATGTAGACAATAGTACAGGATAAGGTTTGCTTTGGCAAAGGTAAACAATACATCATCTTTTATATCATGCTGTAAAAGTGGTAGGAGGCGTATCGTTCAAGGAGTACCAGGACTTCTTGTCATAATAAACCACTTTTCAACCTGAGGCCCTGGGAGAGAACACTCACCCCTAGCTCTATAGCTACAGTCAAAAGTTGAGGATTGGAGAAAAGAAAGACAGTTAGATTGTCTAATCAGATAAATCTGATTCAAATCCTCCAAACAGATAAGTTCAGGTTCTGCTCAAACAGACCTGAAACTTGCAGTGTTCAATGTCAGGTCTTTGAGTAAAAATATTTTTAATTAATGATTTTATAAGTTCATAAAAGCTTGACTTTATGTTTTTAACAGAAACATGAGGCATTTTCAAGCCTGAGTCCATCCACCTGCTGCCTCAATGTTTTACCCACTAGATTTCTAAAATCAGTACTAAGCAGTTTGTTAACACAACTCACTGATTTAGTCAATAGTTCCTTACAGTCTGGAACATTTCTAAAGGCCCTAAAACTGCTGTCATCAAGCCTCTCCTAAAGAAGAGAACTGCTTTGATCCAGTAAGTCAGGATTCAGACAGAAAGTACTTTGTTTTGGTTGGTAACTGTGTATCAGACCAAATGACCCTGACATGTGGGGTTCCACAGAGGTCTATCTTGGGACCCCTATTATTCATGCTTCCTTTGGGCCAGTTGATACGCAGCTGTGACGTATCCTACCATAATTATGCAGATGATACTCAGATTTACATGTCACTCACAGCAGGTGAAAATGGACCAATCCATTCACTGTGTCAGTCTGACATGTGGATGCAAAATAATTTTCGCCAACTGAACAGAGACAAGACTGGACTAATCATCTTTGGACCACAGAAAGTGTCAGCAGTCACCTCAAGTCTGTTTCTCTAAAATCTAAAAATCTGTAATGTTCCTGGTCCAAGCACTGAATTTCACATGAAGGTTGGATTCTGGTTTATAATTTAGGATTCTAGTTTGCCAGTTGGGTCAAGCTAGAAACAGGTTCCAATGTTTCTAAAAAAGTATATGACTGTACTCGGTAGGTCACCCTGAGTCTTTAGCACTAAGTCCCGTTGTAAAATTCCAATGTCCATGAACCCACTACTTAGTTTTATTGAATATAAAAATATATTGACCCTACAATATTTAAGAGCTGAGATAAAGAGATCCCACTTTAGATTTATTCAATATAACAAAAAGTGGGTTTGTGGACAGTGGAATTTTACAACAGGACTTTAGTTTTCCTACTCTTGGGGCTTGCTGACTTCAGCTAAATAGTTTTTATTGAAATATAAATCTGTGGAGAAGCTTTTGTTCTGCTTTTTTTCAGTTTTTGGTTAAAGAAAATATGATGGTTAGATGACCATTTAGTGCTGACATGATACTTTAGATATGGACAAAGACACAATGTACATTATATAGATCTAACACGTCTCTTTTGAGGTGTGTCTCTCCCCAACCATCTTAGCTCAGCCAAGGCCAGAAGCCAGAAACTGCCATCGAAATCAGAGCGAGGGGCCGGAGCAAAGAGTAGCCCCACTGAACACTGAGTACTGAAGGTAGAGCCTGAACAGAATGGGTGCATGTCATTAGATTTAATGCACCAAGGAGACCAAGTGGTTTCAAGGAACGGGAAAACTTAGGGGATGATTAGACTTTTGACCTAATAGAACATTATACGGGATACTGATGGATTGCTGAAGGTGTTGATCACACCATTACTACGCAAATGCCTTAAAGCAATCAGGTAGACCACTGAGCTATGGTCCCACTGACAGAGACCTTAAAACCTTGCTAAGGGCATTGGTGGTTCAGTGGTAGAATTCTCGCCTGCCACGCGGGAGGCCCGGGTTCGATTCGGCTAATGCAGTGTTTCTATTATGGGTCCAGTGCCATGTTTCTTAAAAGGTGGCTTCACAAGAAAATGTATCAACACACAAGAGCAACCCTTGGTGGACATGAGTCTGAAGTCCACCTTCAGGCTCATACAAAATTACAACATACTAAAAAGTAAACACAAACATATCTAACCTCTCTAATGCGATGGTTGAACTGCTTCTCTTTGGTGAGACGTCTGATTTTAGATGGCAGTGATAATGATGACGATGATGATACTTTTCCAAGTTTGTGTCAGTTAGTCTTGAACGGAATAAATT
>JALDNG010002679.1:0-28807 GCA_024349245.1 Neodontobutis hainanensis | reverse complement strand
ACAGACACGGCAAAGACAAGGTGCAAACTAAACTTGTGACCCAGTGCACTAACTCACATGCATAAGTGGGGAGACCTCACCCATGTGCCCTGCTCAACCACCAGGAGAGCTCCCAGCGTCACGAGAAAATATAAAAACAAGTTAACCAAAGGGCGAAACCCAGTTGCAACACAACAATAAAAACATCACAGTATCAACAGAAACCAAAACAGCAGAAAACAGCAGCAGACTAGCCAACCTGTAAAAAAAAAAATCATTACTTTATGTAAGGATCCCCGTTAAACAAAGGGACCTGAACATAAATCAAAAAGCCATACACAACTAAAGCTCAAACTGTCTATTTAAAATAAGAATCAAGGGAGAACAAAAAGGCGGTGATGGGTCGGACAAAATGAACAAAAGAGGGCAACAAGCCGAGTCAGCCCGCCATTGGACCGTCGTACCCGACTTGCCTCCTCTGTCCCTGCCTAACCAATCCTAACCCTTAAAGTAAAACAACAAACCGTTAAAACAGGACCACCTCGCCCATCACCTAAAAGAACTAACTGAAAACATAAAAGAGGAGCTGAACGTCTAAGCTGCCCCTGGCATCGACAGCAGCACCATAGACATACATAAGTACTTACGGCTATGTTGTAAATAGTTTTTTTCATTGTCTGTTCAGAATTCTATCCCTCACCACAAATGCTAATTTCTTCTAAAAACATTTTAAATATGTTTACACACGGTCCTGGCTTAAAACCAGTATAAACTGGTCTCAGGAATCTCCTAACAAGCTGACTGCATGTTTTTCCCCAACCACCTGTACTGCAACACTCCAGTGGAAATTTGCCTATCTAATAAAAAAAAAAACCTTAAACTTGTATTTAAATTTTTAATCAAAAACTTTTCACCATAGAACATTTCCAGGCATTTTTACTAAAGGCCGGGGGAAGAATCGCTTTCCAGCAACAAATGTTATCCCAGCCAAAAAAATCAAGGCACTCGAGGTGTCTTTCTATTTGCTACCAAAGCAGTGTGAAAAACTCCAAGTGAGCTTGAGAAAGTGACCCATATGCAGGCTGGGTTGGGTCCAAGGACTGCTCATCTTGATGAAAGCATGACACATGTTGTAACTCCTCTCCAGTTAACAGATACGGACACAAGGCGTTCTTCTCTACAGGCATTTATTAGTCAGATTATGTCATCCTCGATGCCATCAAACATGCCGTGAGAACTAAAATGAAACATAAAGTCACATAAGTTACAGAAATAATAATATTCTCACAGAGAATAGCACATTATTAAACAAACAACACAACGCCAGAAAGACTGTTAATAAACCGTCACAGTTATACTTTACATTTACTTGAACACATAATTTAAAAATAAAATAAATACAGATAAATATAAATATATTATGATATATTTAAACGTGGTATTATATTAAATTAAACCTATTCTTTTATGGAACATAAATTATGCAACTGTCTCTGCTGGCAGCTACACTCCCACCAAATCACTGGTGATTTCTTATTAACTTAATAAACATAAGATTCTAACTTAAATCATAAGACTTGGTTTAAGTGAGGTAGCAACAACCAAGACTGCTTTATTCAGCTTCAATCAGGGTTACAGTCTTGTGAATAGGCCGTTCTAGGTAAGTCTGCTTTGTGAGCCTCTTTCCTTTGTCATCCAGTGCTGATTCACTGATCAGCAATCGCAGCTTTCTCACACGTCCATCTTCACCATGATACACTTCAGTGACCTTGGCGAGTTTCCACTCATTTCGTGGTGCATTGTCATCTTGCACGATCACAATATCGTTGACCTGCGCATTTCTGTGTGTTTTTTGCCATTTTTGTCCCTCTTGAAGATTTAACATGTACTCCTTTTTCCACCTAGACCAAAACTCATTGGGTAAGTGCTGAACTTTATGCCATCTTTTGCGAAGATAAAGGTCTTCCCTCACAAAGTCTCCAGGTGGTGGCAAGACTATGGAAGACTTCATTGTCAAAATGTGATTGGGCATAAGAGGCTGTGGCCCAGCTGGAACACTCAGCAAATGCTTTCCGACAATAACGAACGGTGCTACAAAGCCAAGAGGGTCATAGACAGACGCAACGGTTTATAACACTCCTCTTCTAGAGAAAGGTTGTTCACTCACCACTATTCTGAATCTGAACTGATCTGAGGTAATGCACCAGTTAACACCTAGAGCTCTCTCCATTTGGTACTCTCCCAAGGCTAGGTCTTGATGTATTACTGTTTGAGCACACTCTTCTTTGGGGATTGATTCTAGCACCTCCTGGCTGTTAGAAACAAATTTGTAGATGCGTAGCTTGCCATCGCTACAAAGCTGTCTTGCTTCACAGACTAGCTGTTTCGCTTCTTCTTTCGTTGACACACTAGTCAGCCCATCATCCACATAAAAATTTCGTTCAATGAAGCGGATGGATGCTTCACTGAAACGACCTTGCCCTTGTGCAGCAATGTGTTTGAGGCCATAGTTTGCACAGCCAGGAGACGAGGCTGCACCAAACAAATGCACTTTCATCCGAAAGACAGATGGTTCAAGTGGTAGTCCCCATTCTCCCACCAGAGAAACCTTAGATAGTCTTGGTCTTCTGCTCTTACGTGAAATTGGTAAAACATACGTTCTATGTCGCACATTATTGCTACTGGACCCTTCTGAAAAGACAGAGAACACCTACCAATGTATTGGTCAGCTCTGGCCCCGTAAGCAGATGATCGTTCAATGACACGCCTTGAAACTTTGCTGAGCAGTCAAACACAATGCGTATCTTGCCAGGTTTTTGTGGGTGATACACCCCGTGATGAGGGATGTACCAAACAGGGCTCTTGTTGATTTCTTCTTCAGGAACTTTCTCAGCATTTCCACGCATTGTTTCGTTCATGAATATTAAGTAGTCCTTGTGGTACTGTTTATACTTCTCAAATCTCCTCCTCAAACATTTAAGGCGATGAACAGCACATTTCCTGTTGTCTGGCAGACTCGGCCTGTCTTCTTTAAATGGCAAAGGCATTTCACAGTGCCCATCAGGCTTGATCTTAATTCCTTCCTCCAATATTGAAATGAAGGAAAGATCTTCTTGCAAGAAGTGAGCATCCTCCACGCTTTTTCATTAAAGTCTGACTCAATATCTTCATAACATTTGGCGGAGTGACTAACTCCTTGACTTGTGTTTGACATATGTATCGGACTTCACTTGTCAGATTGGCAGATGACTGAAGGCATGGCATTACTTGTTTGACAATAGTTCTGTGGCTGCATCCAATTGCATCTCCGTAGTCAACACAGGAACTACCAGGGCCAACAATACTCCAGCCGAGGTCGGTTTTTGAGCAAAAGTCTCCTCATC
Organism: Neodontobutis hainanensis; assembly: GCA_024349245.1. Taxonomy (NCBI): domain Eukaryota; kingdom Metazoa; phylum Chordata; class Actinopteri; order Gobiiformes; family Odontobutidae; genus Neodontobutis; species Neodontobutis hainanensis. The sequence continues at coordinate 25,445 of JALDNG010002679.1, read as the reverse complement.
TCTGCCTGACACAACTTCTCTGGGTAACAGGGCTTGAGAACAATTGTAACCTATAAGCAGACCAACGTCACAGTTAATTAAAGGAGCGATCTCATCTGCAAGATGCTCTAGATGAGGCCATGCTCTTGCTGTCTTGGGTGTGGGAATGTGACTTAAATTGACAGGAATGAAGTCTCTTGAATAGGTTACTGGAAGAGTGATTTTCTTAGTTGAATAAAACCCTATTATCTGCAACCCATTTACCTTCTGACTTGGAATGACTGTACTTCTCGATGACAATGTTGAGAGTTTTAGTTGCACTGGCTCCTTCTGTGTGTCCAGAGCATCTGCCTTTTCCTTCAGGATAAAGGTGGTGTCACTTTGGTTATCCAGTAAAGCATATACGAGAACTTCAAGCTCTGGGCTACTTGTTTTGACAACCACACTGGAATAACGGTGGACGTGTATGTTCCATTTATGTTTTGCACCACACGGTTTGATGTGGCTTCCTAGAAGCTTCCTTTGACTGTTTAGCATCCGTCCTTTCCTTTGACCTCTCATTCTCTTTGACCTGGTCTTCATGCAAACAGGTTGGGTGCTTCTTTTACATGTGTTGCAGACACTCCTCCATTCACAGTTCTTAGAACGGTGTCCTGTCTTCAAGCATCCAAAACACAGTCCTTTTAGTTTGCACAAACTTGACCCTTTCTGAAATGGACCTTTCTTTGAACTTTCGACATGTTTGAATGCCATGGTGCAATTTCTCACAAAAGACACATGTTTTAGGCTCTGGGCTTTCTTCTGAGCTGCTTGCTAGCACCTTTGCACCAACATTTCGAGGCTTTGCGGTCTTAACCTTTTCACTATCACCAGACTTCAAAGCATGAAGAGATGTCACAGGGTTGCATGCTATCTTGGCTTCTCTTGCTACAAACTGAACAAATTCACTAAAGCTTGGAAAATCATGTGTTGATTCTTCAACCGCCAGGACCTTTCTGTTCCATCTAGCTATTAGCCAATCAGGAAGCTTGTTAAGCATTCTTTGATTTTCACTGCAGTCATTTAGGACTGCAAGACTCTTGATCTGCAACGTTGCTGCTTCACAGCTTCGTAGAAAATCTGAGAATTCTCTTAATTCAATGCTGTCCTTGGGTCCTATTTTTGGCCATGAAGTTATCTTATCCCTGAAGGCCTTGGCAAGCACAAAGGGGCTTCCATACCTTTCTTCCATGATGTCCAATGCTGAATAGTAGGCTGCATCCGTGCCTAGCAGGAAGTAACCCTCAATAGCTTTCTTTGCAGGTCCTCCAACATATTTGCGGAGGTAGTAGACCTTCTCATTCACTGGAATATTCTTCCTACCTATCAATGTCTCAAATGACGTTTTCCAGTCTTTGTACCTTAGTGGATCTCCATTGAAAACAGAAGGCTCTGGTATTGGGAGATGGCTTGCGTTGATCGACTCTGTTATTGCTTTGGCAAGTGCTGTAGTGCTATCTTCTTGATGAGCAATGGCAGCAGGTTGCACACTTTCAGCAGTATGTGTCACCATAGCAGGTTGAACCTGTGTGGCATTTTGTGGTGTTGCCACATGATGCACAGAAAGACTTCTTTGGGTAGTTTTAGATTCCGTTTTCACATGCTTGCTGCTATGGAGCAACTCTGATATCTCTTCATCCGAGCCCACTTCATGTTTGTAGACCTGTAGACATGCTTTTGCAGCATTCATTTTCTTAACTCTGTCTCTAAGCGCTCTAACTGCCTGCGCTTCTCTTCTAATACATTTTTTCGTGCAGCATTTTCTTCTTGCAGTGCAAGCCTCTTTCTGTTCTCAACTTCGAGGTTCCCAAGCTCTTGTTCCTTAAGTTCCATGTCATCTAATACCTTTAATGTGGCTTGAGTTGCAGCTAGCTCTGCTGCAGCTTCCAGTTTCTTTGAAGAGGTCAGGCTTGATTGCTTTGAATTGGTGCTTGCAAACCTTGAACTTTGTGAACATATACTAGACCTTTTGGAGGTTGCGCGTGTAAGCACTGAGCCAGTCTCAGTCCAGTATACTTGTTCTTTGTGAGTAACTGGTATATTTTCTCTTCAAGAGAATCCTCTGCCTGTTCCAATAGCTTTCCTGAGACAGCATCACACGTGTCTACTCGGCGGCGCGTCTTGCTATCCGGAGTAGTGTGTTGGCGTAAATCTTGATAAGCTTGTTTTACACTTGTTGAAGCATTACTGATCTTGGTTATGTAGGTTTGCAGGATTTCAGTGGAGAATGTTCCACCAATTGCTTTCCTAGTCTCTTTTGCAAGAACTTTCTATTTATCATAAGAGGAAGTAAAGCGATGTTGAAGCCTTTTAGTTTGGCTGTCATACAGTTCTTGACCTTTTTCAGTGAGCTCTCGGGTTCTTTGGCTCCTTCTTAAACTTTCCTCTACAGCAGTTGGAGTCGCTACCTCAGTCTCTTTTGATGGGTGCGTATCTATATTAAGGTCTTTTAACTGCTGCTGTAAACCTGTTGCTCCATTGTTAGCATCTGAACCCTTTTCATTTGTCTCATACTCGTGCTCAGACATTTTGATATTTATATTTGAATTGGCACTTTAACACCTTTTGTTTAGTAGCTTAACTAAAATGAGCTAAATAAAGTAAGTGACCAAACTGGCTTAATGTTACCAGTAAGCTTTTGTTTACATTATAATAATGTACCTTAACTTTACCTTTAAATTTAACCAAATTACACAGTGTGCTTTGTTAGAAACACTTTCCACAATGCAAATTAACTTATTTTCACTTAAAACAGAATAAACACTTCTCCTTGAAAGCAAATTAATAAAAATGGAAATATTATGATGGTCTCTTTAAATAATTATTTACCCTTAAAATAAATTAACAGTAAATAACTTGAGTTGAGCAATCACTTCAACATGTGAACATGCAAATCACAAATTAACATTTAACTTTTAGCACTTATAGAGCCCCTTTAACAGTTGAAGGTTATTCCACTTCTTAATATTTAACTTGTTTTAAATATTAAACTTCTTGTAGGTTTAACGATGCAATGCTACCGGTTCTGCTTGTCTCTTAACCTTGTATGCACAGTCTTATCTTTTGACGCTCACATTCAATGTAAACGTGCGTGTAGCTCTGTTGACGGACGGCAGGCGCGGTTCATCATCTCCCCCACGTCTCCACCTCGTGTCGAGCAGGTTGAGTTCGCACTGTAACTCCCTCTCCAGTTAACAGATACGGACACAAGGCGTTCTTCTCTACAGGCATTTATTAGTCAGATTATGTCATCCTCGATGCCATCCAACATGCCGTGAGAACTAAAATGAAACATAAAGTCACATAAGTTACAGAAATAATAATATTCTCACAGAGAATAGCACATTATTAAACAAACAACACAACGCCAGAAAGACTGTTAACAAACCGTCACACTTATACTTTACATTGAGAATTACATATCAACTATGCATACCTCATTGGCCGCATTAACTCCAGAGAGTGAAAAGCAGATAAAAAACAGCAACTTCTCTTCCGTGTCTCTTGTTGATCTTACAAATGTAATAATGAATGACATTACCAAAAGCTTATGAGCCGCAGTAAGCTCCGCATGCGATAGCTGGTGCAACATCAAAAACTCTGAACCAACCATAACACAGAAAAAATTGTTCCGCTATACAAACCTACAAACAAGTCAGCTTGAACACATAATTTAAAAATAAAATAAATACAGATAAATATAAATATATTATGATATATTTAAACGTGGTATTATATTAAATTAAACCTATTCTTTTATGGAACATAAATTATGCAACTGTCTCTGCTGGCAGCTACACATGTGAAGAGGTACTATATATATATATATATTGTAGTGAATATGGTCTTATTAATTTATAATTAATATGAATTATGAAAATTAATAATTAATATTTTGTTTATCAAAATAATTTCTTTTGGGGCACCACCTTAGTTTTAACAGTTCTAAGGAAACTAATTATGTTTGAAAAGTCTCAATCTTGAAGGAAGGAAGTTCTGCTCGTTTTCAACCCGATTCTATATTAAACAATGAAACAAAAATGTCTTTATGGGGTTTTATTAAAGATTATGCAAGGTTAAAATATGAATAATAATAGTGGGAAAGACACAAGGGAATAATCAGGGCAAATGATGAAGGTATTGAACATAAAACATTGATTGACAATGAGACAATGGTTTACTTGTCATACCTTTGATGGAGCAAGGTAAGTTTAATCATAGTTTTAAGCGATTTACTCGGGTGGTTACGGAGCAAAGGGGCAGTTAAATGGCTTAACAAAGGGGACTATTGACGGCTATTTGAAGATTGTAAAAGGGAAAGACGTGCTGTTGGACTTAATCACACAGGTTTTATAACGCCAAGCTTGTGTCCAGTGTTCAACTCACTCTGATCTGGTGGGTCAGTACCAGCAGTGCGGTTCGATCAGTCCCAAAGGGAGGCTTTGAGATTCCCGGGTCGCGGCTGACTTCCGGCCGTGAGAGGTGTCACCGGTACACGGGTTGCTAAGGATAATACATTTAGCAGACCAAAAGGCGTCCTGTATTGTCCGTGAGGTAAAGTAGACTTTACCAGCAGCCAATAAGAGAGTCTTTAAAACTGAAATCCGCTGCAAGACGAAAAGATGTCTTTTGGATTTAACAAAGACTTTCTTTCGTAGCATCAAAACCTTTCAAAACTACAAAAAGTTTCTTCCGCGAGGAAGTGATGTAATTCCGTGGATAAGAAGTTTTTCAAACAAAAATCAAATGTGTTGGATCTTCAAAATAAAGTCACTTTAACACAGACTGTGTTACGTGGATTTAAGCTTAAAAGTTACGGCGATAAATGCAAAAACTTAGTAAAAGTAGACAAGATTACGCGAACAACAGTGTGCAAAGCATTGCGTGTGAAAGTTGAGAGAGAGCTTAAGAGCTTAAGAGAGCTTGAGAGAGAAATTAAGAGAGAGCGCGATTTCCGCTCTGCCGAATCTTTGTAAGAGACGCCAAAAGGGCGTGTTTACACAAACGTGGTAAAAGGGGTGTTTACTAAGGTTTTGGGCTTGAGACTAAACTTTCTTGCTTCATCAAATAAACAAACTTAAACACATTTTAAAACCGTATTGCTTCTGCATTGTATCATGAATGCACGGAAATGTCTTTACCAATCTTAAAAGACTAAACACATTTACATTATTCGTTGCTTGACCTGAAAACAGAATAATTCATTTTATTACACAGCCAGCTGTAAGGATGAAGAAGAAAGAATTCTTTTATATCGTTATCACTCTGGAGCCTGTAAAGGAAAACGTAAAGTTGACGCTTACGAACAATCTTTTAAACACTTTTATATATTGCAGAATACTTCGACTGTAGTTTCAATGCAGCGTTGTTTTTCTGCTTGTCCAGCAGAGTGCACTGTTCGATCAATTTTAGAATTCTGAAACAAAGAGACACAGTCCGTGGGCAATTATCAAGACGGTATCATCGTAGTTGTATATCAAAGGATTAAGGTGTCAGAAAGGCACCACAAAGTCTGGTTTGCCAAGAGATAGCGGCTACATGTCCTTTGAAATGTGGAAAATAAAGTTGTTAATCACATTTCACTTCTCCATGAACTTTCTTAAAACAACATTGAGCATCTGGTCCAGATTAGCACAGAGTTGTTAATTAAGTCTTCTTGTCTTCTCCTCAGTCTGAATAAACAAAAAGGGAAGAGTCTTTAAAAGTTCAGAGTTGTAAATTCTTTGATGCTCTGAAAGGTGTTAGTCCCTGGTACGAAGAGGCACTACAATATATATATATATATATATATATATATATATATATATAATTATAATGTATCTTGTGTTATATTAATTGTGTGTGCAATGCATATTAAATAGGTTTGTTTTGAGATGATTTTTTTTGTACTTTTTCACCTACAGTTATGTGACGCCTTCAAAGTTCTATTTCCAAAACTGCAAACAGTAACAGGTGGATGGCTACTTTATAAAGCAGCTGGTAAGCAGAGATTTTTTTTTTTTTTTTTTTTTTTTTTTTTAACAAGAAGCAAAGGTTAGTTTATTTAATATAATTGCAGTAATGTCTATAAAAACTATACTATGCAATCTATGTTTGGCTGCAATTTTTAAATAATTTTTTAATTTTGACAGGTGGATGGGGAAGCCGTAAACTGTCCCTTGTGTCACCTGACGATGCTGGTTATACAGGCAGACTCTTGAAGTCTGTTGCTCAAGGGGGTAAAAAACTGTTCATAGTCCCTGTCCAAGAAGATCTTGATAGAAGTCCACTACAACTAACTGATGGAGCCTTCAGCGGTATGGCAAAAGCCAAATGTCACAAGTGTGGTGTTGCTGTACCTCTGCAGCTTCTAAAGTATTATATTGACTCCTGTTTGATCATTGAAGTCAACAGTGACGGGCCTAAGGAAGACACAGCTCATCTGGTTGAGGAACAATGTATGATTTGTCTGTCCTTACGACAACCTGCACTATACACTATTTATTCACATTTGTACTGTGCATAGTTTATTTTGTTTTAGCGTAGCTTTAATCAACTTATGTATAGTCTTTTTAGTTTATTTTGTTTCAGCATAGTTTAATTTGACATATGTATAGTCTATTTTATGTTTGATTACCTTGTCTTAGAATAATTTTTATTTGAATTTATGTTGTGACCAGGTTGGCTTTTTACTTTTGTGATGCACTTTTTTTTTTGTTTGCTTTACTCACTCCACTTAGTGTTGGTATCTGGTCTTTGGTTTAATTGGGAGTGTCTTGTAAGCACATTTGGGCCTGGCTTGTGTTTCAAGCATGACACAATAATAAAACCTGATCAGAATCAGAATCAGAAAAACGTTTATTGCCTTTGTCAGTGAACAAGATTCACAAACTAGGAACTTGCTTCGCGATTGTGACAGGTCTACACAGCGGTCTGAGCGATATTGTGGCTATGTCCTTCCTTTATTGCCAGAGACATTGTAATTGTTATTTAGTTCATTCATATGATTGTTCAGAAATGAAACATGAAATATCAAGACACTGAGTTACATTTTACAGAATAAACTTTCATCATTTATATGCTTCTCTGAGATAATACATACATTCTGATAATATTACTGAGTGCATTAGTGGAGACAAGCTGTAGCCATAATGGTGAGGGGTTTGGTAAAAGAGGAGGGAAGAAGTAAAGAACAAAGTGCCATTTTAAGTAAAGTATAGCATTGGTAGAGCATAAAAGATGAGAACAAAAATAACTGGTGGTATTGGTGCTATTTACTTGTTAATTCTTGCATTTATAACAGTTACAGAGCAGAAGGGGTGTCTAGTTCCTGTGCCACACTGGTATGGAGGTCTGTCTGGGGGCCACTCCGGAGTGAGCTTAGGACAAACAAAGCAGAACTCAACTTGAGCAGAGCAGTGCATCTGAATCTGTATTTGCCCTTGAAAACAAAAGAAGCCTTTATTTCAGTGTTGGCTGCACCGTCTTCACAGAGATGTCTAAAAATGTGAGTACTTTTAAAGTTACACATGTGTTACCAGTACGTGTCATATTAGGTCCTTTTTGTGAAGCGACACAATGAGTCAGGGTCTGAATGCAAAACTAATTCTGTTTATAGACATAAGCTCATACCTCCTCCAGTTGGTGGCGCCATGTTTCTGTCAGAGGTTCAGGAGAAACTGCGTGACCACAGGAGAGTTGTGCTTTTAAGAAGCCGTCACCGTCCTCAGGAGCTGACAAGCTGATAAACATCTTTATAACATTTCTGTTCATGTCCACGCCGCCAAAACAATGCTATTTACAAAAGTGATCCAAGTCATCCTTTCCATTGACTAATGTCAGGGTCCGATCTAAAGGGTCAAAGCTCTTCTCTGGTTGGTCAAAACTCATTCTGAAACAACAGCAGTGTAAGCAGTCTGGTTAGGATGCAGGAGCCGTCTGTGCAACAATCCAGTTCTCTGATGATACAGTGATCTTAAGCCTACTGTATAAAGAGGACTGGTCCTCTGTGGTACATGCATGAGATCCACCATTTAAAGAACTGGTGTGACCACTTCCTGTTTTTAATGTTAAAAAGACAAAGGAGATGTGTTGTAAGAATTTTCTATGTCCTTATATTTATCCAGAGAGACACGGAGACAGATTATAATTTAACAAGCAATGGCCAGGTTTTAATCCTTGCAAGGAGAAGCAAAGCAGACACACACAGTAACAAGGGTACAGCGGAGGTTTGCTTAAAGATGTAAACAGAACATGAGAATTTATACAACACCGTGACGGCCTTGGTGAGAGGCGTTCACAATGGTCCAGGTGCAAAAGTCCCGTGACAAGCCATGTCTCACTCTAGTTATGTCTACTTCATGGATTAGCAGGACGGACATGACATGAATTTGACATGACCTGAAGAGAACTATAAGCCCCAGTAACTCTAAACATTAAAACTAAAATTCTTATAACTGTAAGAAACCCTTTTTTCAACTGTTTTCTATGTTATTTACACTCTCTGCATGATACACTGCACCCTAGATTAGTCCACTACATACCTCATCTGTTTAAACCAGTCAGAACCAGTTGGTCAGCCCTGGCTGGACACATAGGTAAACTACTGATTCAAAGTAGGAAGTGTCCCCTCCTGTGAGAGGAGTGGCCAAAGGTTAGGACCTTTTGAGCATTGAGTTGACCAGCAGCACAACACGTGGGCTGACCTCCTGTTAACTACGTGTTGTGACCCAGCGCTGGCTTGTACCTTTTCTGAGTGGAATTAAACATACACACTTTACATTGGTTTTATAGTTTTTATTGAAGTAATATTAGTTCAAACACTCGTACCAAAAGAGCCGAGAAACTGGTTCTCGGAGGAACATAACAACAATTGAAAAGTCCTGTTGCAATAAATATTGAGAGAGTCAGATCTGTTTTTCTGAGTCAAATGTTGTGAATACATTGACACATTAATTACAGAGAATGTCATTAATATGATTTATTTCTCCGTTTACCTTCGCAGGTCATGGATACGTGGTGTCCTGACAGGAGGTTGTGTCCGCCAGATGTGGCTTCTCTTTTACTTCTCTCATTTTTGTCTCTCAACACAAGGCAGGTATCAGTGCCTCAGAGGTTTTATTTCCTTCTCCTGAGTTTAAATGGTAAATGATGTGTGCTGATATTTTCAGACTGAGAACGGACAGAGTTTTCCCCAGGACTCCTGCACAGCTCACTGTCCATACAGTCATCCTGCTGCTCATTGTGGCTTCTTCTTCTCTCCCGGCTGTGATCGTCACCAGTTCTTGTCGCTCCTGCAAGGTCAGGGTTCACAGCATTCAAGATGAACACAACCTGCAGCATTAAAATGAGTTTATTTTCTTTAAGACAACGACAATGTTCTTTAAGCCGGAGCAGAGATGCTTGTACCAGTTTATAGTTTAACTGCTTATTTCCATCTGTAGTCCTTTATTGTACATGTTTTTGGTGGTAGGGGAAACCGAGTACCCGGAGGAAACCTACGCAGACACAGGAGAACATGCAAACTCCACACAGAAAGGCCCTGTCCTGGATGGGAATTGAACCCAGAACCTTCTTGCTGTTAGGCCTGAGTGCTAACCACTCTGCCACCTCCATAAAATCTGTTCACAGAGCCAGAACTGCTCAATGTGACACATCTACACAAGTATGAGTATATATGAACATATATAATAGGCTTTCTAAAGGAAAACGTCTGCTAAAGGACTAAATGTATATAAATGTAAATGTATATTCCACATTTGAACATTGTACAATCAGTTTAATGTATATGTGGTTGAAAAAATAAATATATTATTGTGGAATAAGTTTGAGAGAAAACAACAGATGTCTTTTGGTGATTTATTTAAGAAAAAGGAAAAAGAATTCAGAGACATCTTTTGCAAAAGGAGGAATGAGCATACAAATCTGTCTGTGTACAGGGTTGCATGAACAGTCCCAATGTTAACTAGGCAGGATTAGAATTTATACTGAAATCACAGCAGATAAGAAAATGAAACACTGGCTCTCAGAGAGTGAGCCGTCTAACATGAATCAGCATTTGTCTCTGTATAAGACAATTGTATCAGTTTGAAAACAGTAGCACAGGTGGTGCACATATCATTCTGCTGCGGTCAAGGACAGCACAGAGCATGTGAAAGAGGAAAATATCATTTTCCCATTACAATTCCCTCCTTTTGATCAAACACAATTGATCAACCAAAATCAATCAAAAGCCAATGAGGTTACAAAACATAAATCAAATTAACCTTAGCTTTGTGAGTTGTACTACTGTCGTGGTGCCGAAAAACCCAGCCGAGGGCTGACTAAATCAAGCAGAAACATTTCATACCATCAGTAGCTGACCTAACGCTGGGAAAAGAACACCACAGCCCCTCCCTCACAGGCGGCGTAACTCACTAGGGTTAAACATAAGCATTAGATGAAAAATATTCACAAAACAAATTACTTTGTAAAACTTAAAAACCTTCAAGTCAATTTACACTTTTACCTCAAAGAAAGCATTAGTGAAAAGATTTAAAAACACCACATGTAAGTCCACAATTTTAGCCTTAGCGTGTCTAAAATGACAAAAATTAAAATGATCAGGTTCAAAAGCTGTGATTGCTTTGGTGACTATATGTCACAATTACTACTTCAAAAGAAAATTACATGTGTATTACACAGACATAGGAACATACTTAGTCATACTTAGTCTTCTTCAAATAGATGAGCAAATAAAACAGAATTAACAGAGTCACAATCAAGAGCAGAGGTGTCTGGGTTGTGGTCTTTGTCATGTTGAGGCAATTCAACATAGAGTTTAGCTAGTTGCAGGTTAAAAAGAGAAGTCACTAATCTTCGGATGAGCGGGATAATGCAGCAGGAGACAAGGAAAAGAAGGATAATAGCCACTAAAAGTAGGCCTGCGAGTTTAGTTAACCATGTTTTCCAAACACCGCCCATGAACCAAGAGCACCCGTCTGGAGTGAGGGTATCAGAGGCTCGCTGGCGAATTAAAAGGTCATCGTGGTCAGACTTGGCAGAGTTGTGTTATAAGTAGAATGGGAAGTGTGGTCAGTTAATAGCCAGAGTAGAGATATTACAATAAGTAAAGATAAAAGTAATAAAAAGCACGTGGTTCCCCTTAGACCACACAAACCTGGGAGTCTAAACGGATGCCAAGAATGATGTCCGTCCATTTTTAATGTATATTGTATAAATATATATACATATATATTTGTCAGTATAAAACTGGTTATCAGTGATGTGAGGAACTGTGGGACAGATGAGTGTGTCACATGTTATAGTTACGCTGTTGAATTTGCTGAAAACGGTCAGCTCTATTTCTTCAGGTGGTACAGAGTCTTTCATAAATTTGATTGTAGGTGGGACCAGCTCTCGGCACTGGTCTCAACGTTGAACTGCGTTTACCAGAGCAGTTTCAGCGGAGGAGGTGAGCGAAAATCTCACCCCAGTCTTCCCACGTAGTCAACGATGGAGGTAGAGCTAAGGTCTCACCTCAGATTTCCCACGTAGGAGCTTGTTCTCGGGACAAGCCTCTTACTTTGTGATCATTCACTGGGTCCCCTCTTTGACAGTGGGGGAGCAGTTGACGAGCTGGTCAGGTGGAGGAATCTTCTTGCAGTGTTGTGCATGGATCCAAGGGGCTCTTTCTGCGAACTTCACAGCCGTGTGGGTTGTGAGCAGGATCTGATAGGGTCCACACCAGGGTTTGTCTCTCCAGCTGCGCTTCCTCAGGTTTCTCACCAGGATGTAGTCGGCAGGCTGGAGTTTGTGGAACTGGTGGGTGGCTGGTTTGGGCAGGGAATCAAGCACCTGAGATCTAATATCAGAGAGAACCTTAGAGAGTGAAATACAATAGGATATCATTGGGTCTGGCAGAGTACTATCGGCCAGTGCTGCAGGTTTAGATGGGGTCCAAACCCAATTCCAGGAGGTTGTCCAAACACTATCTCAAAGGGAGAAAGGTTATTTTGCGCGCGCACTCTCATCCTCAGGTACATCAAAGCAATAGGCAGACATTTTACCCAGGTTTTACCTGTTAATTCAGATATTTTTGCCAATTTGCGTTTCAGAGTGCCATTTTCTCTTTCTACAGCTCCTCCAGAAGCTGGATGGTAGGAGCAATGAGTTTTCAGGTCAAATTTTAGGTGTTCACTCAGTGTTTTCAGAATGTCATTTACAAAATGAGCACCGTTATCACTCGTAATTAGGTTCGGAAGTCCCCAGCGAGGAATTATTTCGCTTAAGAGGATTTTTGCTACTGTGTCAGCAGTGCAGTGTTTTGTTGGGAATGCTTCTACCCACTTTGAAAACATGTCAACTATTACAAGACAGTATTTCATACCTTCGCAGGGTGTTAACTCAAAGAAGTCCATTTGAATGTGGCCAAAAGGCCTGGAGGTGGGTTTGTGACCTCAAACATCTGTTTTGTTGTAGGAGTTACCTTTAGAATTGTGATGAAGATGAAGCATTTTGAGCAAAAATCTTCAGCAAATTAGTTAAACCCCACAGTAAACCAATGTCTTTGAAGGTCTTTTCTCATTCCTCCTTTGATACATGGTCAACGCCATGTAACAATTTTGCAAAAGGCAGGAAGAGGGCTTGAGGAAGACATGGATTGCCATTAGGGCCCATCCAAACACCATTTGTGTTTGTACAGTTTTTCTTTTTCCAAGCAGCTTTGTCTGCTGGAGTGGAGATGGCCAAATCAGAAAGTGAAACAATGTCAGAGTGAGTGCAAGTTTGATCCGTTGTCTGGGAGAGTAATGTAACAACATAGGGTGTGAGTGACGCTGCTTTTGCAGCTGCGTCTGCTCGTGCATTACCTAGAGAGACTGTGTCTTTGGCAGAGGTATGTGCAGAACACTTACATACTGCCACGGCGGATGGGAGTAGCACTGCATCTAAAAGATCAGAAATCAAATCTTTGTGTGAAATGGGTTTGCCATCAGATTTGAGGAATTTTCTGTGGCGCCAAAGTGCTGCGTGGTTGTGTAGAACACCAAATGCATATTGACTGTCTGTGTAAATGTTAACTGTTTTACCAGATGCCAATTGACAGGCTTTGGTCAGGGCAATTAGTTCTGCTGCTTGCGCTGATAACCGAGGACTGAGAGGAGATGACGTCACTGTTGCATGATCGTCCACAACTGCATATCCAACGTGTGCAGAACCAGTGTTTGGGTCCTTGGAAGCTGAACCATCTACATAAAAATGAGTTCAGGATTAGAAAGAGGAGTGTCAGTCAAATCAAGTCTTGGCAGACAGATAAGGTCAAGTTCAGAGAGACAACAGTGAGGTTCTCCCTCCTCTGAGAGAGGCAGGAGTGTAGCAGGGTTGAGAGTGTTACAACGTTTAACCTCAACATTCGGTAGGTTCAGAAGGGTGGTGTTGTAACGTAGCTGACGAGCAGGGGTCAAGTGAACTGTCTTTTGTTCAGTCAGAATGTTGGAGACAGCATGTGGAGCAAAAAGGGTGAGATGACTGTAGCCTACATAGGGACGAGAGGCAATTATTGCTGCTTCACAGGCTGCTAAAGCACAGAGACATGGTGGGTGGCCTCTAGCAACAGGATCAAGGTGTGTCGAGAAGTAACCCACAGGCTTCAGCAGCTGTCCCTGTTTTTGGGCGAGAACAGAATTCATACAACCATCACGCTCACAACAAATTGGAAGAAAGGCTTGTCAGGTTTGGCAATGCCAATGCAGGGGCTGTCTGTAGTAGCAGTTTCAAATGAGTAAATGCAGAGTCAGCCTCAGATGTCCATGTGGTTTGGAGTGAAGTGTCATGTCTTTTTCAGAGTAAGATCACGTAGTGGTTTTCTGGGTCTTGTTTCCAGTCTGTAGCTTTTAAACATTTTGTCATAAAAAGACCAACATCACGCCATTGTTTGTTATGTGGTTTAACTATTGAGACATACGGGCTGAGTTTTGGATTTTGAAGAACTTTGACAGTTTGTGAGGTAATGGAACATTATAAGCGCAAAAATCTTGGTTAAAGTACAGTCCATTCAGAATGAGTCGGTCAGTAGTTTGTCGGTACCAGCTTTCTTCATACTGTTCATCTGGACCCATGGAGACATGCGCTGTAACATGTAGTGCATTTGCCTTCATGAATTCAGAGGATGAGCTCATGTATTGTTTAGCTTTGTGTAACACATTTGGAGTCAGCAGATGGTCAAATTTCCACTGATACACATACAATGGAGTGGTCACCTCACATTTTATTAGGCAATATTCAGATTTGGTTTGTTTGATTTTGATACCATTTTCGTCTGCAGACAAGGTAATTCCTAGTGCGCACATAAGGTCACGACCTATTAGATTCACTGGACACAACTCAGACAACAGAAAGCTGTGTGTAGTGGACACTGATGGATCAGGTAAATGCCAGGTTACAGATAGAGGTTTTGTGAATGGTTCTTTAACAATCTGTCCACTCGCACTAATGGAGTGAGTTGTTTTGCCATTTAATGCAGTTTGAATTTGGTCTTTTCTGATCAGAGATTTTGTGGCCCCAGAGTCAACCATAAATGACAGAGTTTTTCCATTGATGTCACATCTTATTACCGGTAATTTTTCACAAACCGATGTTGTTAACTTAGCATAGGTACCTTTAAACATTTCAGCTTTTTTTGTCATTTCAAGTTTCTTAATGGTTTCTGTCACTAAAGCAAGCAGTGCTTGTGAGCAGTGCGGCGTTGTGTGCATCGTCAGTGACAGGTGTGGTGTCCTTTTCGTGTGTTATACTCATCTCATTTTGCGAGGCGAGGTCCCTCGGTTCCTCATCATCACTAGCCAGTCAGTTGGGGTCACTCAGAGCAGTGTCAGGGCGTTGGTCAGCTCGAACTCTTCTTTTCTTGGGACAGTTGTCAGCCCAGTGGCCTGGTTCAGCGCAGATGAAACACAGTTGGGACTTTCTGCGTCGCTCAACCTCGTCTCTGTCTGGACGTCCACGACCTCTTCCTCTCAGTCGCCCTCTGCCTCTGTTGAAATGTGATGGTTGGGCAAAGGTCATTTTTGCAAAAGTGGAGACTAATTTTGCATCCACTTTTTCTTTTTTATTGGCACATCTGGTTTCTGCATCCTGGGCGTAGCGGAGAATTTCTTGGACACGGTTTGTGTCCCATGAGCCCACCGTTTTGTCTGTCATAATTTTAACAATGTCTTTTCCAAGGCCATTTTTTAACATCATTTTGAACAGTTCTTCAAATGTACTGGTGTGTTCAGCTGTCCAGGCAGTGGCAGCCTGGCCGCTGTGTTGAATGCAATGTTGGCGTGCTCTAGCGGCAAAAGACATGACTGATTCATCTTCTCCACGTCTTAGTGACATCAAAACGTTCATGTCCATGTGGGCTGGGAAATGCTGGGTCAGAGCGGTGATAATGGCGTTCACATATCTGGCATAGTCAGTGTTGTCGTCCCATTGGATTGTGGGAAGAGAATTCATGCCGTCACGGTCTTCAACCGCTGCTTGAATTTTTGAGTAATCTTCTAAGTTGCAGATCGTTCTCATAATACCAGGGATCTCTGCACTGGTGGGCCTGTGCACTTGACAGAACAGTTTGAATTTTTGGCCCACTGTGGCGCCTCCTCTGTTAATAGGAGGTATATTGTCTGATTAATTGAGTCCATCTTGAGGGGTCTGGTGAGCGAGACATAAGCAAAGACGCAGGGTGTTCAGCCAGTCGCCTTTGGCGTTGTACTCGGTTTCATTGTCTGGGGCTGGTGGTGGTGGAGCTGGATTCGAAATTCAATCATAGGAGCTTGAAACACAGCCCCATAAGGTGTCTTGCTTCTCGTGAGACGGGGACAGGAAGGAGAAAGATTTGTCTGATGAAAGTTCAGTTGTGAAGGGGTTGTTAGAGTTCTTAGAACTGGTGCCAGAGTCATATGCAGGAGGTTTGGTGACAGGACTTGACAGTCCAGTGTTCATCAGGGTGTTTGTTTCAGCTTGGGTGGTCAGATCTGGGTACAGTTGAGCAGCTGTTGCAGAAGCTGCATGTATCTGAGCCGCTTGTCTCTGCCTCTGGAGCCCTCCCTTTTCTTCACTGTGGAGATGTGCAGCAGCGAGAGCGGTGACGTAGGTCTGGTCATCGTTTTCACTCATGAGTGCCGGACCAACAGGCTGGGTCAGACTCGGAAAACAAGAGGACATCGCATTAGTTATGTTATCAGGTGCTTTATAACCTGTGCTTTGAAATGGCCCCTTTACTGTATCTAAGTGTTTTAAATTTCTTTCCCTGTTTTCTTTTTCTTTCTGTTTCTTTTCTTCAGCTGCTTTTCCCACATCTCTAAACATTCATAATGTCTTTTAATCTCCTTTATTTGCTTCGGGTTTAAGTCTCTTTTCTGCATCTTGTATTCTATTGCCTAAAGCAGTCAAACTACTTTCACTCATTCGTCCATTAAAACCATACAACTTCCATTCATCCATTTTATCACAACTCCCTGGCCAGGTTTCTATCATATACATCACATTGTTTTCACAAAAGTCCTTTGCAGGACTGTTTTTACTTGTATTGGATCCCATATTTCAGATTGATTAAATACTCGTCAGTATTTAAGGTTCAGACAGATTATAGAGAAACTTTAGAACTACTAAAACCAACACAAAAACTAACAAAACCAACACAAAACAACAACACAAGACTAACAAAAACTAAAAACAACTAAAAACCCTTTCAGAAATGATTATTACTCATTTTATGGCAATCCTGCTCAGTCAATCCTGACTTATGGTAATAACAATAGACCGTTCAGGTCAGGGCTTCTAGAAAACCCTTTCAGAAATTACTGTCGAATGGCAATCCTGCTCAGTCAATCCAGACTCAAATCAACAATAATAGACCTTCCCAGTCAGGGTTTCTAATACAGATAAAAACCTTTTAAAATTATATGTGGCAATCCAGCCGTATTAATAATTTTAGGACCATCTGGTCTCGGTTTTCAGATTAGGACAATCCAGTCCAGACTTGAAACAAAAGGAGAGAAAAACTTCCTTTTAATTTCACAAAACCTATTCAGAAATTATTATTACTCATTTTATGGCAATCCTGCTCAGTCAATCCTGACTTATGGTAATAATAATAGACCATTCCTGGTCTAGGCTTTGTTACAATCAAAACAATCACCTTTAGACACTGTTACAAAATGATTTCTTAATTTTATAAATTTGTAATAATTATACCGTTGGAGGTTATTTGAGTACGTTGGATCGAGAGATGACGATTGGAGGGTCGGCATCGGACAATCCTCCGTCCAGAAGAAAATGTGGGGAAGAGGAGACCTCTTGGAGCGGTCTGGTTGATGACACCCTTGTCCTTCAGCCGGGTCCAGCCACAATCTTCGATCCAACTTCTGACACCAAGAATTGTGGTTGAAAAAATAAATATATTATTGTGGAATAAGTTTGAGAGAAAACCACAGATGTCTTTTTGTGATTTATTTAAGGAAAAAGGAAAAAGAATTCAGAGACATCTGCGCTAGTCCCTCACAGAAAGAAAAGTCACATTGATTACAGCTGTAACATGTCACTGACGTCTCTATAAGTCAATTAAATATGACTCACCTGTACCAACCCTGTCCTGTCACGGTCAAGTCTCTGAATCAGCTCCTCTATCTGGTACCGATCCTATTTTTGTTATTTCAAAGTGTTTTTATTGTTTTAAATGTACATAACACAAACAAACCAACAAACATTCTCTTATGTTATACAAGGCATCACTATCCACCAGCCTCACACTTTGCAGACATTATCTCACATATCCCCTTTCGTCGCAGATTTGCATCCAAAGTTATCTAAAGCATACTGAGAATGAATACAGAACACAACAAAACAAAACAAACAAACAAAAGATATATTTATACTCTATTAATAAAAAAAGGGGGGAAGGGGAGATGAAAACCTAATTTTGTTTTAATCTAAAGAATTAGCATCAAATGCATTTTCATAATAATCCAAGAAAGGTTGCCATACATTCTGGAATCTTTCTGCTGAGTTTTGGACTGTAGTTCTTAACTTTTCAAGCTGGACGAAGGACATAATTTCGCACACACAACGTGAGTGTTTTGGAGGTGAGGAGATTTCTAAATTGTAAGAATTAGTCGGCGTGCTAACAGTGTAGAAAATGCTATTAATTGAGATTGGCCTCTTGAGACCCAACTTTAGTGTGTACCACCCCAAATATTGCAACGATAGGATCTGGATCAATATTCTTTTACAAATGTCAGTGAATGTATTAAATAACTCAGACCAGAATATTCCTAGAACATGACCAGAACATGTGAGCCAAAGAAGCAGGGGCTTGGTGACTACGTACAGTTGGGATCAACATTAGGATATATTTTGGCCAGTTTGGTCCTAGAGAGGTGCAGGCGATTAAATACTTTGAATTGTATCAACCTGTGCCTAACATAGATAGACCATGTGTATATTTTAGTAACAAGACTATTTAGAAACATTACTCAATATCCCTGTGTCCATGGAATAATAAAAAAAAAAAATAGGAAATCAAGTTATCAATACTTTTAAAGCGTATGTTAGAAAACGATTCTGAGTGAAACATGAAAAACAAAGTAGACATAAATTATTGCATATAAAGAAAAGTAAAATAATATATAAATAATTACATAGATATATAATAACACTAGGCCTGCTTTAAAACAGTCAAATTATCCATACTTGTTTCCTACATATATTAGAAGACAGTTCTCAAAGGTAAAAAAAATAAATAAATAAAATAATATAAAAATAAAATAACATATGCAACTAGCCATCAGTACGCCCACTGTCCAATGTCCCTGAACTGAGCCAATGTCCCATGACATTACACTGCAGCAAAATTGATCCCCAACAACAGTTGGTTCACTCCAATACTCTGGTACCCATCCTAAAGTAGTGTTGATTGCTGTTAACGAAAACAAGTATTAAAGACACATTCAGGCTTGCTTTTAATTACTATATGAATTCTGTATGTCTTTGGCTAGTGCTGTTGACAAAAAAGTAAGAAACACATACATAAAATATCATGAAATTGATTCTAAATGGCTAAGATGAAAAATGGCAAACCTGCAAAGCCTTTCTGAATTCAAGAACTGGAACTTGCATTGTGCCATCTTTGTCAATGTTTCAGAAGAAATCCCAGAGTCGCAACATGCACTCATCTAAATAATCCTTAAAAACATTTGAAGAAGACATATTTATTTAGTTATTATCCAAAATCACAGAGGCTAGTTCATCTGGTAGTAGCTGTTGTTGAACATGTAGAGCAGTGGGATTGGGAGGGACAGTGGGGGGTTCTCCCATTCTTATTTTGTGGGTTGCAGTCTTCAACTTCCTCGAATGAAGAAGAAGTCTGCGGCTACAGAGCCTTTTCTTATAGAGCCCCATTTTTATGGAATGGGCTCCCGGTGGAAGTGCAGCGAGCTGACTCTGTTGAGGTTTTCAAAACATACTTATTTCACCAAACGCATGGAGACTGACTCATCATAGGGTTAGGTTTACACTGGCTGTAGCTGTAGGTACACACTCAACCGCTCATATTATTATTACATCTGCCTAGTTTTCAGTAGTATTTAGCACTTTTTCTCCTTTCTACCTCCTCCTAGGGTGGACGAAACCTCTCATCTGCTGGGTGATGTGTACCCCCATCCCCGGACTCTGCTCCAGTACGAGGACCCCAGCTCATCTTTCATCTACCTTGATGTTGGCTGAGGTCCCATCCACCTTACACACACACACACACACACACACACACACACACACACACACACACACACACACACACACACACACACACACACACACACACACACACACACACACACACACACACACACACACACACACACACACACACACACACACACACACACACACACACACACACACACACACACACACACACACACACACACACACACACACACACACACACACACACACAGACACACACACACACACACACACACACACACACGTTTTTTTAAATATATATATTTTTAACTGTCCTGGACACATTCTTGCACGGCCTGTCCGTCCTGGGAGTGGATCCCTCCTTCTGTGGGTCTCCTGAGGTTTCTCTGTTTTCCCGGCTGGGTTTTTCTTTAGGAGTTTTTCCTCACCCTGATGGAGCGCCTAAGGACAGGGGATGTTGTCTAGTGCAGTCTGTTTAGCCCTTTAAGGCGGCTGTTTTTGTGATATATGGGCTAATCAAAATGAATGTCTTGTCTACCTTTAGTTGAACTGCAAGTATGAATCACTAAAGAAAGTGAGTTACAAATCTGAAAACTGTGGGAGCCAAGCTGACACATGACTGGGATTTTAGTTTTGTGCATGATTTGCGAGTCTGTTACGATCCCCGCTAAACAAAAGGGACCTGAACATAAAGTCAAACCACACAAAGTGTAAGGCAACACAAATCAGCAATTTATTAATTAAACAGAGGATTTAAAGTAAAACAACAAACCGTTAAAACAGGACCACCTCACCCATCACCTAAAAGAACTAACTGAAAATATAAAAGAGGAGCTGAACGCCTAAACTGCCCCTGGCATCGACAGCAGCACAAACAGGAGGCGGAGCCCAGTTGGAAACACGGAGCAAGATGCAGGCACCAACATCCTCCTTATAAAGGGTAGCAGCCAATCAGGAGCCGAGATCAGACACACTACTCCTCCTGCAGGTGGAACACACAGACATTTACATGCATATGTAACACCCTCACCCAAAAACACTGAATATGTTTGAAGAAAAAAACTGCTCACATCAAACTATTCAGTTTAAATTATACATAAGTATATAGGCGGGACAACTCATCCGCGACACGCTTCTTTTTACCGCGAATGTGTTGAATTTTTATGTTGAACGATTGAATGCGCAGACTCCAATTCATAAGGTGACGATTTTTATTGCGCATGCGGTCTAGGAACACTAAGGGATTATGGTCCGTAAAGACAACCACAGGCACACAAGAGCCACCCACATAAACCTCAAAGTGTTCCAGAGCCATTACCAGTGCCAGTGCTTCTTTTTCCGATGGTGGAATACCACCTTTGATGTTTATCAAGATTTTTGAAAAAGGATACCAGATGTTCAATGCAATCAGGCCCATCTTGTAGGAGAACAACATCGATGCCAAAATCACAAGCATCAACGGCCAATTTAAACATTTGGTCAAATTGAGGCGCAGCTAGAACGGAGAATTAATTAGCAAACTTGCTCAAATACAGTTTGACAACCATCAGTCCAATAAAAGTCCACTTTAGGGCTGAGGAGGTCAGTCAACGGCGCAGCAATGGCAGAAAAGTTTTTAGCCCCTGTAATAGCCTACCATGGCTAAATAACAACTGTACAGTTGGTGGGAACAGGGACAGCGAGAATCGCCTCAACCTTAGCTTGAACTGGACACACTTGACCTCCTCACCATTTTTACAAGATAGGTCACTGTTGCTTGCCCAAACTCACATTTTGTCAAGTTAACTGCTAATGCGTACTGTAATGTGCTCCACCCACGAAGACAAACAAACAACCAAGTCATCAAGGACCCCCATCAAGGCTTCACAAAAAGACAATCCAGACAAAACTACACGCATAAGCCTCTGAAATGTGGCGGGCTCATTACACATGCCAAAGGCCATAACCGAATACTGAAGGAAGTCATCAGGTGTAACAAAAGCAGATATTACTTTGGCACATTCAGTTAAAGGGACCTGCCAATATCCTTTTAGTAAGTCTAGCTTTGTCACAAACCTGGCAGCAACATGATCCACGCAATCCTCCATTTGTGGAAGAGGATAACAGTCAGTCTTTGTTACACCATTAACTTTCCTGAAGTCTGTACAAAAGCGGCTACAGCTTTTTTTGGCTATGCCATACTGCAGCATATACTCCACCTGTTTTTTCAGACGGCCACGTTTGTCTGGATTAACCCGATATGGATGCTGTTTTATAGGCCTTTAATCACCTACATTAATTTAATGACAGAGCACATGCGTCTGAGAGGGCACATCAGCAAACAATGACCTATTGGACTGAATTACATTCATCATTTCATTCTGCTGAGAATCTAAAAGGTGGAACAACAAAACTGACAAACTTTTTAAAGCCTCTGAGTTGGAAAATTTACCCTGAGTCAAAGCCCCGGACCACGAGTCATTTTCAATTTCAATACCAGCCGCCAAACTAACTCACGGCTCGGAGCGTTCAGCACCGGACAGCTCCCGAAAAGCCTGCAAAAGAATACGGGTCTCAGTGTTCTCAACCCGAGCAACGCTGCAGACTCTTTAGCGTCTGCAATCACCAAATACGAGTCATTTCGGTCATAAAAGATTTTAACCTTTTCACATGGCAAAGGCGCAGCCACGCCGGCGGTCAGGTGTAAAAATCAAGTAGTCTCTTTCACCCAGTTTCTTTTTCACAACATAACATTACCTCAGGCAGTAAGGGTTGGCAGTAACACATCCAGCACCAGCAGTGACAACAAGCTCTCTCTGAACGTGGAGAAGACGAAGGAGATTGTTGTTGACTTCAGGAGAGCGCACACTCAGCATGTTCCTCTGACCATCAACGGTGCGACTGTGGAGAGTGAACAGCACCAAGTTCCTGGGTGTGCACATCGCAGAGGACCTCTCCTGGACTGAAAACACAGCAGAACTGGAGAGAGCATCCTGTCGAGCTGCATCACTGTGTGGTACGGCGCCTGCAACGCGCCCTGCCGAAAGACTCTGCAATGCATAGTGAGAGCAGCTGAGAAGATCATTGGTGTCTCTCTTCCCTCCCTCCAGCAAATTTACAGAACACGCCTCATCTGCAAAGCCCTCTGCATTGCACGTGATCCCACCCACCCATCACACAGCTTCTCCAGCCTGCTGCCATCAGGGAGGAGAGGACCAGCAGACTGAAGGACACCTTACTCCACCAGGCTGTCAGGAGCTGAACTCACTCCTGAACCTTTTCTGCCCCAGGCACCACTGAACTATGACCCCTACCCACACTAATATATGATGACATGCACCAGTCACTTTGTGCAGCATTGGTCTGCTCACGACCTCATTCTCCATGGAACTGCCATCATTCCACTACATCATCAGTCAGTTAAATAACTGCTCTTGAGCCCACTTCAATCAGACTTAATAAGCTTTTGTTTTTGCACTAAAAAACTTTTATCTGCACTGTTGCTCACTTCATTGATTTGCACACTGCCTTTTGCCTTGCGCTGCTTTATTTTAATTTAACTTTATTTTTGATTTTATTATGCCTTTATTAACATTCTCTTAGTGTATAATTGTACAGTTGTATTTACACTTTATATTTTGATCTAGATTTTTTAGGCTTTAATGTTATGTTATCTGTGTGGGTCTGAGTGTAACGCAATTTCACACAAAAGCTCTAAGCATGCGAATCTGTGTTTGTTGCTCCAATTTCTTTGTCTCCAACATATTCATATATTGTAGCTCCTTTTCCTTTAAAGCAAGACGCTCTAATTCAACTTCTAGCTCTTTTAATCTAACTGCTTCATCTGCCGTACTACTAGAGTAAGATGTTTTAGGACCTTTAGGTTTGTTGTGTATCAGTGTCAACGTCCCATGCTCTACCAAAGCATTATAAAGTTGAGTCTTTACCGTAGCCTTCTTAGCTTGCTTTGTGACAACAATGTCATCATGTTCAGCAACTAGCAAGAGATCATCTTTTTGACACCGATCCAAAACCTCCAAAGTGGGAGCAGAAACAAACTCATCCAGGTTATACTCCATGTTTTAACCCAGAATCAGGCCAGCCACAAGACAAAAGGCTAACACACAACAAACAAAGCTACTCACAAAAATACACACCTGCCAGTCCTACCTGAATTACTCCATTAACTCACAAGACAGAAAGTCTACTTTAATGAGCCCCAAATATGTTACGATCCCCGCTAAACAAAAGGGACCTGAACATAAAGTCAAACCACACAAAGTGTAAGGCAACACAAATCAACAATTTATTAATTAAACAGAGGGTTTGGGACAAACCAAAAGCCATACACAATTAAAGCTCCAACTGTCTATTTAAAATAAGAATCAAGGGAGAACAAAAAGGCGGTGATGGGTCGGACAAAATGAACAAAAGAGGGCAACAAGCCGAGTCAGCCCGCCATTGGACCGTCGTACCCGACTTAACTCCTCTGTCCCTGCCTAACCAATCCTAACCCTTAAAGTAAAACAACAAACCGTTAAAACAGGACCACCTCGCCCATCACCTAAAAGAACTAACTGAAAACATAAAAGAGGAGCTGAACGCCTAAGCTGCCCCTGGCATCGACAGCAGCACAACCAGGAGGCGGAGCTTAGCCGGAAACACAGAGCGAAGCAGAGAGCGAGAAGCCGGCCTCAACATCCTCCTTATAAAGGGTAGCAGCCAATCAGGAGCCCAGACCAGACACACCCCACTCCTCCTGCAGGTGGAACACACAGACATTTACATGCATTTGTAACAGAGTCCTTTGTGCTCAAGTCCGAGGCAAGTCTCAAGTCCTTGTGTTTGAGAATAAAGGAGTCCAAGTTTGAGTCAGAGCAATAAAAAATTAAGTCCAAGTCCGAGTCGAGGCACAAAACTGATCTTGATGACTACTCCATCTCTGCCCACAACACCAATGCCCTGCACAAGAAGGGCCAGAGTCGCCTCCTCCTTCATCCAAGTCATCCCAATCTAAAAATGTAATTATATAAAATATCAAAACAATCCATCAATATGGCTTACAAGCAAATTGAATCATAGAAATGGCTGTAATTGAGCTGGTTGAAAAAATAACATCTACAATAAAAAATAAAAATCCCATAAATGGAATTTTCATAGACTTGAAGAAAGCCTTCGACACCATTGATCACAAAGTTCTGTTAAGAAAACCTGAAAGATATGGCATCAGGGGCATTGTATAAAGATGGATTGGTGACATTTTATTCTGCAGTGAAGATGGCTAAAGTCATAAAGGCAGAAGGATGGACGGCCAATTATCCACATTACATTTACTTTGTGTTTCTGTGTATAAATCAACTTAAGTAGCAGTGACCCAACTCATTAGTATTTCAATGGACTCTATGTTTGTGTGTATTACAGACATTGGTTATTTTCTTGTTGTTGTATTGAATATTTTTCTTTCTCTTGCAACGACAAGGATCGTCGCATCATTTCCTTTCCTTTGCAGTGTTTCAAGCCACAGGAGATGCTGCCTAACCACGTGTTGATGTTCTGCATGAAGAACCAGACTGGTGAGGAGAGGAAAGCAGAGGTGGAGAGAGCCAAAAGTCCATGAAGGCCTGGACCCTTCGAGGCAGAACCTGGGACTACAATGCCATGGTCAAGCGGTACCCGATGAGGCATCCAGAAAGGCTCTTCTAGAAGACCTGCGTGAAAGACATTTTTGATCCTGAATGACCCTGAGGCTG
>JALDNG010002678.1:0-88911 GCA_024349245.1 Neodontobutis hainanensis | reverse complement strand
AGGCCGGCGATGGCGTAAACTGTGCTGATCGTTTTGTCTGGAGCTGGCGTCTGTATCTCTTCATAAATATACTCCTCCTATAAGCACGAATGAAAAAACATACATAAGGTCATTGATTATCAAGACTAATGCTGCAGCTATCATTTATTTTAGTAATCTATCGATTATTGTTTTGGGTAATCGAGGATAGTGGATATGTTTTAAAAGTCAGCAACACAGTTCAAATAAACATATAATACATAAGACCACACCGATGCACATCTCAGTGGATGTGTGAAAGTGGCTGGAGCTGTCACAGGCATGGATGGACGTGCCGAGGCAAAATACTAAAAAACTAAGCATTTGCATTTTTCTAATTGCATTACACAATTTATTTGATGAATCGTTTAAGCCCTAATCAAGACCAACCTTTGTTTGTGCAGCAGCACCATCTCTTCCTTTCCCTGAAAAGAAAAGAAAAAAATCATCATTACAAATATTAAGAGTTAAAGTTCAGTCTAACATGTTCAGACATTGGTTAAGAGACTAAAAAAGTTTTATTTTATTATTTAGCGTTGCATGTTGAACTACTCTCACATTTTCGGTTGCTATGGGCTATTACCATGACAACAATTATAATACATTTATTCATTTATCTGACGCTTTTATCCGAAGTCACTTACATTAAGCTTCAGTGTCACCAGTGTCACACCTGGAACACCACTGGAGGCAAAGGTGGGTTAAGCCCAAGGACTCAACGACAGTATGAACTGTGGGGAGAGCGGGAATCGAACCACCAACCGGTAGAAGGACAACCGCTCTACCATTGAGCCACTGCGCTATGTACAATAGACCCAGACTTTTCCATTTATAGAATGTTTGTTTGAGTTCTTTTCAACAAAGATAATCCAAGAGAATCCTACTTTATGAAGTAAACCAAATACCAGAGCTGTGTGCTGTTAGTGAGTGGGTATAAGACATGGTTAAGTGGGTCAGTTTGACCTAAATGACATAAAACAATGAGTGGGACACATACAGTAAATCTATGTCTGAATGGTTGTTTGTATTTAGCTTTAGTTATCTATAGCAGAAGGAACCTATCCCAGCAGCTCTGGGCCTGAGGCGGTGCACTCTGGACAAAGGACAGTTAGTTGCAGCAGTTTAATATTCATCTGAGTCAAATAAATGTGACAGTTCCAAGACACTTTTGAGAACTGCCACTTTGTCACTTTGGCAAATATTAGCACCAAACTATCTTTAGTAACTGTATAAATAGTGTCAAGGCATTAAAAATCTGAAAAGAATATACTTACATTTGTTGATAACGATGAGAACAACCACTAACAGCACCAGCAGAACCACACAAACGCTCAGAGACACTATCAACCACAAGGCATCTGAAAAAACGAACACACACACACACACACACACACACACACACACACACACACACACACACACACACACACACACACACACACACACACACACACACACACACACACACACACACACACACACACACAATCAGTTTAAAGCATCAGGGTATTTTACACAACTTCTGGTGGAAAATGTTCTGCAGTTATCTCAAAGTGTTTTTACACTTACTCTTTGACTCTAAAGTATTGGTGTCTGTGGAAGAAACAATAGATATATTAGTAAAGTCTTTAGAAAATGTTTAAGTGAATCTTGTTGGTAAAAATACACCAAACAGACAAAACATTATGACATGTCCTGAACAAGTCTGAAACAAGTCTGGACTGCATTAAACTCTGAAGAAGTGCTGCAGGACATAATTTCCAGGATGTGGGTTTATTTCTTGTTGAGATAAGAGCTAACATTAGCCTATGTAGCTAGTGATGATAACAGTAATACAACCTGCACTAATTGCAGATGGTAACCAATGGTAACCACAGAGAGACTGGTTGTTAAAGTTATACACAATCTATACTTTAGTAAAAATACATAATAATTAAAATAAAGACATGCATGCACAAAGACAAGAGACTATTGACTATTGTTTTATGTCAAAGACAAAAAAGCATTTCTCCACTTTACAGTTGTGCACAAAGCCAACTTATAACATCTAATAAATCAAACTAAACTCACCGACAGTCAGGATCAGTCTGCACAGGAAGTATTTTTCATATTTTGTGTTGTTGCTCTCAGCTCCAATCCAGTACATCCCTTTGTCTTCTTCTATTACGTTGTTTATTTTTAAGATAATCCTCTTTTTCTTAATGTCCTTCAGAGTAAACCTCTCTGGGCTCAGACTTGGCTGCTCTCTGTTCACCAAACGATGGCATGTCTCTGGATCTTCTCCTTTACAAAGGAATGTATTGTTGGATTGTTTCTTTGAATAGTTACATGTATGT
Source organism: Neodontobutis hainanensis (assembly GCA_024349245.1). Taxonomy (NCBI): domain Eukaryota; kingdom Metazoa; phylum Chordata; class Actinopteri; order Gobiiformes; family Odontobutidae; genus Neodontobutis; species Neodontobutis hainanensis. Next base: position 86,557 of record JALDNG010002678.1, on the reverse strand, counting down.
TCAAAATCTTCTTTAATTGCTGCATTCTTCTCAAAGGTAGTGAGATCTAAATGGGAAGAAAGACAAAGACAATGATGAACAGCGTTTATAGAAGTCTCATGCTTGTGTCAATGAAACTCAAAACTAAATTCCCAAAGCTCATGACCATAAGTGAGAGTAGGAATGTAGATTGAACGTAAATCGAGAACTTTGCCTTACAGCTCAGCTCCTTCTTCACCACGACAGACTGGTACATCGACCGCATCACTGCAGAAGCTGCACCGATCCGCCTGTCAATCTCACACTCCCTCCTTCCCTCACTCGTGAACAAGACCCCAAGATACTTGAACTCCTCCACTTGAGACATACATGCACTGGGAACAGGTCTGACTTACTGCCGGCAATGCGAACCATGCTCCTGCTCCAGTCGTACAGGGACCGGATAGCCCTTAGCAAAGGGTCTGCCAGTCCAGAGGTACTGTCCTCGACCGCCATGCGATGTTGCAGAGGCGTGTCAACCAAGACAGCCCCACAACATCCAGAGACCAGAGGTACTCAGGGCGTATCTCATCCACCCCTGGTGCCTTGCCACCGAGGAGCTTCCCAACTACCTCAGTGACTTCGGGTGATGGACGAGTCCACCTCTGAGCCCTCGGCCTCTGCTTCCTCAGTGGAAGACGTGTCGGTGGGGTTGAGGAGATCCTCAAGTATTCCTTCCACCATCCAACAATATCCCCTGTTCAAGTTAGCAGATTCCCACCTCCACTGTAAACAGTGTTGGCAGGGCACTGCTTCCCTCTCCTGAGGCGCCGGACGGTTTGCCAGAATTTCTTGAGGCCGACCGATAGTCCTTTTCCATGGCCTCACCAAACTCCTCCCAGACACGAGTTTTAGCTTCTACAACCACCTGGGCTGCAGCCCGCTTGGCCTGCCGGTACCTATCAGCTGCCTCAGGAGTCCCACGAGCCAACCAGGCTCGGTAGGTCTCCTTCTTCAGCTTGACGGCTTACCTTACTTCCGGTGTCCACCACCGGGTTCGGGGATTGCCGCCACGACAGGCACCGGAGACTTTACGGCCACAGCTGCGAGTGGCCACATCGACAATGCAGGTGGAGAACATAGTCCACTCGGACTCAATGTCTCCAACCTCCCTCGGGATCTGGTCGAAGCTCTGTCGGAGGTGGGAGTTGAAGATCTTTCTGACGGGGATCTGCCAAATGTTCCCAGCAGACCCTCAAAGTACGTTTGGGCCTGCCGAGTCTGTCCAGCTTTCTCCCCCGCCATCGGATCCAACTCACCACCAGGTGGTGATCAGTTGACAGCTCCGCCCCTCTCTTCACCCGAGTGTCCAAGACGTACGGCTGGAGGACAGATGAAACAACTATAAAGTCGATCATCGACCTCCGGCCTAGGGTGTCCTGGTGCCACGTGCACTGGTGGACACCCTGCTTGAACATGGTGTTCGTTATGGACTTAAGTGTGACTAGCACAGAAGTTCAATAACAGAACACCGCTCGGGTTCAGATCCAGGGTGGGCGTTCCTCCCAATCACGCCCCTCCAGGTGTCACTGTCGCTGCCCACGTGACCGTTGAAGTCCCCAGTAGAGCGACAGCATCTCCAGTCGGAGCACTTTCTAGTACCCCTCCCAGAGACTCCAAGAAGGCCGGGTACTCTGCACTGCCATTTGGCCCATAAACACAAACAGTGAGAGACCTATCCCGACCGAAGGTGCAGGGAAGCGACCCTCGTTCACCGGGTGAACTCCAACACATGGCGGCTGAGCTGGGCGGGCTATGAGCAAGCCCACACCAGCCCGCCGCCTATCACCGCAGATCACACACATGGCGTGCGTGTCCCTACCCGTGACATTTACCGAGAGCAGGGGTACACACACTGTCTGAGCTGTTCACTCGTCATTTCTTGTCTAAGGATCACGGTCTCTTGTCTCTCTAACACACACTTTGAGCAATTGTCTGAAGAGCAAAAAACTAGCGCCGTGGTGAGCCAGCGCCCCTTTTATACTTACGGGTATGCCGGCATGTACTACGGCATTACGTTGCACCAATCAGGATTGGTCTAGTTTCATTCATACTTCAGAGCCGTCACGCTGAGGGCGTTCCCCATAGTGTCGGTTTCACGACGCAGTGCGAGTTCCCTCGAAAGGGAACTGAAGTCTGCATTCCATCTGGACCAAACAAGCGGACTTTCCTGGTGTATTCACACCAAGAAAGTCCGATGGTCTGCTTCTTTGGTCCAGATGGAAGAGTTGTTACATATTATTACGTTATATTTCCTACGCCTTGTGAAAACCACAAAAGCCAAATTTTTTTGGACTTCAATTGACATTTCCTCTGGCGTCGGCCTCAGGCGACAAACACAGAAACACAAAGACTGTGACACTGACCTGAGAGAACAGTGGCGTGGACTTTCCTGTACGCTGCAGAGACATGATACTCTTTAATCACGCACCAGTAAACACCCTCGTCTTCGGAAGTTATGTTGCTAATCGTCACATACAAACCACTTATGTTTTGTGTCTTGCTGTACTTTTCGTTTATAATTTTTGATGAGACATCGTCACACTTGAAATCCTCCGTCTCTTTGCACAAATTATGTTGTCCTGTTTGTTTTATTTTTCTGTTTCCACAGTTGATTGTAGTTGTAGCTTTAATAAAGGCAGTCTGTTTAATCTGGTCTTCACAGTCAACTGCAAATAAAAGAAATGAAAGAAACTCAAAATGCATTTGTCACATTTGCATTAATTGATTATATTTTAAAATGGACACTAATTCTTCATCTATCATAAATAATTGAGCTGGTTTGTTTTACCAATTCTCAGTTTTCTTGATCCATTTCTTGAACAGACTGTCACATTGTCGTCTTGTTGAAGGTTTTGAATGGCAGTAAAATTTTTCCATCTTTTCCAAAAGATTTCATTTTCTCTGTTGGAAAGTTTAAATGATGATGATCTGTATTTTTACAGGTGAACCTGACCCATCCTCCTTTACATCCATCCAGCTCCTGACCACCTGCAACAGACACATATTAATACAGTGTTTTTCTTTTATTTAATTCTGTTTATTGCTCTGGACACATTATGTGTGAGTCCCAGAGGCGTCTGAACCTCAATGAACACGTAAAACCACAGAGCTTTTATATTTGTCAAATAAGGTTTAAAGCCTATAAACCAATCACAAAATACTGGTCTTTGCTGTAGCTTTGACAGAAACACAAACAAAAAGGGAGCTCATGAACAAATGAGAAAACAAGAGATAAATTCTCATCACGACAAAATAATTATATATATATTATTAAATTATTATACTTACTAATAAATTAAATTACTTAATTTATTCCCTACAGTAGATACATTGTCAGTTTGCAGAAGAAGACAGGAGAAACATCAAGAAACTAAATCATACAAAACATTTAAAACACCTTTAACATCAGTTTAACTGTGGCTCAGGATATTCCCTCAGTGTCTGTTGTTGAAATAAATGTACTGCACTGAAGTAGTCGTAGGTTCAAAGTTGTAAAAGTCTTTTATAAAAGTGTGTTCTCATTAGCTCCATAAGCAACCAAAAACTTTACTTTATTTCACATTCGGTGCATTGTTATGTCTGATACAGAATCAAGTAATACACAGAATATATATAATTTTCAATGAGCACATCACATTTATGCCTAATATTTGTTCAGAGTAGCATGTCTTTACCTGTCACCAGTGAGAAAATGAGCAGAAGAAAGCCTTTCATTGCGATGTGTCTCATTTCTGCTGCTTTTAATGAAGTATGTTGTCGTTGTGCTTCTTCAGAGAGTCTCTGCTTGTGCTGCTGTGTTTCCTGAATAGATTATCTCATATCTGTGTTGAATGTTAGAAGTTTTACAGATCTTTCGTCACCGGTTGCTCAAATTAAAGATACATTTTGTCCCTTTCAAAAAGGGACCTTCCCACTTTGTCTGAACCAAAATCTATAAAAACTAAAGCTGTGAATCGATCAAAAATTTTTTTTACTACTTAATCACAAATCTGGCTGTAATTCCTTTGAGGAGAGCAACAGTTGAGTTAGGACAAAGAGATTAAAAGCAGCGGTGGAGGGGTTAACTACGAAACAAGAGATTAGCATTTTAAATACAACAGGCATCATGGTCAGATAAAAAGGCATCACAGACTTCAAGATCAAGAGTGTGCCAGTGATCAGTGTTACAGATACATGCTGCACAAGATTAAAATGACACTAAAAAAGATTCTTGCCATTGGCTTTTCAGGACAACACACGCGGATGTTAATGTCCTCTAAAATAAGGACCCTGTTATACATTGGCACAAACTCAGCCAAAAATTTAGAAAGGTCATTGATTAAATCATTGCTGTATTTGGGTGGCTTATATACAAGTGTGCACAGCCCTGCGGATGCACAGCTCAGTTCAAACAAGTTCACCTCAAAGCTGCCCAAAACCAATGGGGAATCATTAGAACATTTTGTTAAGGAGTTAAATCTGATTGTGAAACAGTGCGGCTACGTTGACAGTGACGAGATGATACGGAACAGAATCGTCTTTGCAATAAACTTGCCCCAAGTAAGAGAGAAACTGCTAAGCCACTGCATTGACATTGCATGTTTATACAAAATTGCGGAAGACCATTTTCTCTAAATGAAGACACACAGCAGAAATGCACAAAGAGAGTAGCAATGCTGAAAAAGAAGTATGCTGTGCTAAAGAGCGTAAGTGCAAAAGTGTCACAAAATGAACCATTTTGCCAAAGTCTGTCAATCAATCACACATTTACATTTAGTTATTTAGCCGACGCTTTCCAAAGTGATTCGGTTCTGTCTTTCCTCGACCCCAGCCTTCTCACGAGAAACATGCGGGACTGTCAAGAGGTCCGCTAATAATATTTAATAATATAATGTGTATATATATTGTCATGACAGAGCTGACTTTTGATGCCAGTAAGCCTGACACAAGCCACCACAATAAACACTAGCCCTGTATACCATTCTTTTAGAAAACTAACATGTGATGGAAAATCTGTCTGTCAGGTGACTTCTTATCCACGCTTCAGGACGGGGACATCAACATCCGTCGTGTTGCTTTGGTGATGTTTAACTCAGCGGCTCATAATAAACCATTTCTGATCTGTGGGCTTTTCCCAAAAGTCCTGCCCCACCTTTACAAAGAGACGCAGCTCAGAAAGGACCTTATCAGAGAGGTCAGGTTAGAAACAATGTCCTTAAGATACTGGCAGTCTGAGTTTTGGCCAGACTGGCCTCTCTGTGTCCTGCTGGAGTTTTACAAAGATTAGACCGACTGTTGGAGCCACTAAAAGCAACATGCACAACCAAGGTACTGCCAAGTTATAGGATGAAGATGGATGTGATGTATAGTCAGACATATTGTTTTTGATGTTAACTAGAGAGAAAGAATGAGAACAGAACAATCAAAAAACATATGCTCCTCATATTAGCAATGTGAACATCATATTCTTTATAACGAGACCGCTTCAACTGCAATTATGTACAAGTATGTTATGATATTTTATGTGATTGGCCAGTGGAAAATAGTTCAGAGTCTTGTATTTCTTTGACGTTTTGGCTTTCAGATGCCAAAGGGGACAGTTGAATATACATTTTAATGGTCACTGGAGTTATATTTACATCAGATGTTTTCCAAATGCCATAATACATTGTAAAATTAATCACTTGTCGGCTATAAATGTACACATATCTCTTCACAAAGTCAATTAGACCCTCATTCACCACTGCTTATTGTAGGCTTTTATACTAAAAATGGGCAATTACAGCAAACTTGGAAAATGGTTCGGCATATATTATAAATAGCAACTGAAGATTTGGTCAGTAAAGAAGAATTTGAGGCAGAAAATACAAAAGATATGGATAGATGGATGCTTGGATGAGAGGCATCTCCAACACTTCTGTGGGATGTTCTCAGCTTGTAATGGGCAAAAAAGACGGTAAAACCTAAGATAGATTCATTACGTACATTAAATTTAACTAAATAGGTTGGATTTAAGATAAGTTACGACCTTGTAATAGCAGTACTACAGCGTTTGTATTTAAGTCAGGTAATTAAATACAGTTTAATGCAGGCTAGTGTATATCATGAAATACCTTGAACTAACCTCTCATTTCTCTGCAGGTGAAGGCCGGCTCTGTGAAGCCGGAGTTTGAGAAGCAGGAGGAGCTGCGACGGTCAGCTATGCGAGCCATCGCTGCCATTTTGGCCTTCCCCCGAAGTCGAGGGCAGCCGTCAGCATGGCGGGTCGCCAACATGATCCGAACCAACGCGGACATGGCCTCCATCTACCAGAGCGTCCAGGAGTGGAGGCAGGAGGGTTAGGCCCCACAGAGAGCATGGATATGAGCTAGACATTTTCTATTAGAGGGTCGACCTAAACTAGTGCTCACAAGTTTGTAATACACCCTTTTTCAGACCGTGACAAAAAGGATTGAACTGATTTTTATTTGTATTAGCATCAGGTCATTTTTCCCCCAGACGAACTAGTTTACATGAAATAAAGATGGAGATAAAGCCTCTGTCCTGTTTATTGTACATCTCACACAAACACATACTCACATCAACTGTAGAGCATTGTGGGACATTTACAGTAAATAGAGCTGATATTAACCATAAATGGTAATATTCATAACAGTGTATATAGTTACATTAAAGTCTTTACGACATGTAGGACTATAATTCTTTTTAATAAACACTTTAGTCAAAGCAGAATAAGAAATACTTCAGCCCACTGACCAAAATCTGACATATTGTGAAAAGCAAATAGGAAAAAACAATAGCTCCTAATATAAAGGGATGAGTCAGTAAAGCATACAGAACAGACAAATACAGTAACAAAACTGCTGTGTATAAGCATCGTATTATTACAAAGCGTCACTTTATAAATGTTACATAAATGGGTAAAAATTACCATTATCAGTTTTAATACAAGTATTTAACCAATGGTTATGCAACATATGCTCATTCTTGTGATCAATGAGAGCATTTACCTATTCAACAAAAATCCTTACTTTTAAGAAAGACTTGAGCATTTGAAATTGAATAAAGAACATTAAATCTGCACAAAAACCAAGTGTCTCTCATGAAACCTCTTAAATGGTCCTCGAGTAAGGGCGCCGCCATACGGCAAAATACAACGAAATACAGCGATAAACCTCCGTCCACCAGAGGGCAGGCTCCAAAAGCAGAAATATAAGGAGAAACCCAATGGCGACTTTACAAGAGTAAAAATCATGTTTACAGCCTGGTACAAAAGATGGCTCCGGTCTCTAGAGCTTTTTAGAAGTTTTTACTACGTGACAACCCTGGGGTGATTTTTTGATTACGGTAATATGTCCGTTAATGCTATCTGAAAACTATTGTTTTACTATGGAGTAAAAGCGAAAAGCCGGATGTAATGCCATTTTATTGCCCTGTGATAATGACAATATCAGTAAATAGAGGAGCAATGGGCGGATAACATCCTTTTTTTTTTTACAATCTATGACAAAAACAAGACCACTGTGACAGAAATCCTGTTTACAAGGTCACTTTGGCAGTTCAAATAAAAAAGGAACAAAAATAGACAACTAAACAATCAGATCAATCATCAAATATATATATTTTTACACAAATAAATGCTGAAACAATCCCAATCTGAGCACATCCTGTATTTGTGATGTTCTAAATGACTGACCTCATATTACTTGAGGATGTTTGAGTAGAGAGGATCCTCTGGAGGCAGTGACTGGATGGTACAGCTGTCTTTGCTCAAACTGAACACAGTGGCATATTCACAGTGAGAGGAGCTGGGTTTGGGCGCCACAGTCTTGTCTCTGTTCAGGAAGTTGACGGTGTAATGAACAGAAGCAGCGTCTTGGCTGAGGCTGGCGATGGCGTAAACTGTTCTGATCGTTTTGTCTGGAGCTGGCGTCTGTATCTCTTCATAAACATACTCCTCCTATAAGCACGAATGAGACTCGTTCAAATCATTTGCTTATTAAAAATCAAACATAAGATCATTGATTATTGAGACCAACCTTTCTATCAGTCTGTGCAGCAGCTCTATCGCTTCTATTCCCTGGATAGAAAAGAAAAGAAACCCATATTTTATGTAATTTTTTTGCTAGTTGAAGCCACTTTTAAGGTACAATAGACACAGACTTTTCCATTTATAGAAGAACAGTGTTTGCTTGCAGTCTTTTCAACAATAGATAATGACTCCTACTTTATTGAGTTAAATTGATGAATACCAAATACCAGAGCTTTTTGTTGTTAGTAAACTGGTATAAAACAGGGGTTCCCACACTTTTTCAGCTAGCGAGCTACTTTTGAAATGTCAAAATCATCTACCTATATTTATATTGCACAGATTCATATCATTAATACACAATAACCATGAAATCAAGTTTTTAAGACCAAAGCACCGCAATAAGACTATTTATTGGTGGTTTCGCAACACCAGGACCCAACTCTGACCCTCACCTTCAAGGTTCGATGGGAAGCTGCTACATAACCCTCGGATAAACTGTAGGCTACATAAATTAGCTTTCCTTTAGCTAACAATAACCTTCTTTTTGAACAAATGTGAAATAAGGCAAACGGCTGAAGATATCGTGCTATGTTCGCTTCCTTCATTTGATTCGACTCTGTCCTGTGTTAAGGTAGGTTCTCACCAAACGCGAATGAAACGTAGTGTTTTAAATGTTAAGTCTAGGCAAAGATACCATTAGATGTGCGTAGAAGTAAGTAAGTAAATTTTATTATATGTCAATATAATATAAATATGTCACTACAGCAGTTGACAAATTTTAAAATGCAATACAGTAATGCAATAAAATAAAAACAAATAAATTTGAATCATTATATCCCTAATATACACACTGTTATTAAATTATATTTTTTTTATCCTCCTGCAATTCTCTTTAGTTTACCCAAAATGAAACAGCCTACTGTAATGTTCTGTGGTGTAAGGCCAGGCCAAGTGTTTGGTTGATATTTGATTTCATTAAGATAACACCTGCAGTGACCCTTTTGTACTGAAGGAATAATAATAATAATAATTGATGATTAGATTTATAATATGATTTCAGGACCACTTCAAGGAATCACTTTTGCTAATTGAGTTCATAAATGGTCCTGGCGAAACTCAAGTATTTATGCTTAAGTGCATGCCGTGGTTCTTGTGAGTGTTGGTGAAGTACACTGAGAGGAGATAAAGGAGGAACAGTGATTGTTGTGCTTTTGTGCTTTTTCTCGTTGAGAGGGACAGTAAACTCCTCTCCTGAGATTTGCAGGACACAAAAGACAACTACAGTTCACTGTTCCTGCTTCACTTCTGACACCAGCGCTCTGGCACATAGTGTGTCTGGGACTGTCCCGTCTCAGACACACATTGGGCTGTGACGTAAAGACAAAGAGCATGTGACCTGACACGGTACAGGAACACTTTGTAGAGCAGACATGTCTTGTAAAATTCTGTTTAGTTTGTACTTAAGGTCAGAACAGCTCACTTTACTCAGAAGAGGACATTTGAATGTAACCAACCTGATATAAAGACATGCATTTGTTATTGTAGAGCTGGGCGCTATGTATTTGAATGTATTTTTTCCTAAAGGCCTATTGACTATTGTTTTATGTCAAAGACAAGAAAGTATTTCTCCACTTTACAGTTTTGCACAAAGCCAACCTATAACATCTAATAAATCAAACTAAACTCACCGACAGTCAGGTTCAGTCTGCACAGGAAGTGTTTTTCATATTTTGTGTTGTTGCTCTCAGCTCCAATCCAGTACATCCCTTTGTCTTCTTCTGTTACGTTGTTTATTTTAAGGATAATCTTCTTTTTCTCAGTGTCCTTCAGAGTAAACCTCTCTGGGCTCAGACTTGGCTGCTCTCTGTTCACCAAACAATGGCATGTCTCTGGATTTTCTCCTTTACAAAGGAATGTATTGTTGGATTGTTTCTTTGAATAGTAACATGTATTTTCAATATCTTCTTTAATTGCTGTATTCTTCTCAAATGTAGTGAGATCTAAATGGGAAGAAAGACAAGGACAATGATGAATAGCATTTATAGAAGTCTCATGCTTGTGTCAATGAAACTCAAGACTAAGTTCTACTCTTTATGATCCAGTCAGTGTATTGTTTTCATTTCAGTCTCCTCCCTCAGTCCAGGGATGGAGGGAACACCCACAGAACACTGGAGGGACTATGTTTCTTGCCTGGACAGCAATGTTCGAAAGTCCTAAGAAGTCAGCTCAATGGCAAGAACAAGGCACGGGCAATAAGCAGCTACGCCCTGCCAGTGATCAGATACCCTGGGAATAATAAGGTGGCCAATGGAAAGATACAGACCACAGACATTACAGACACAAAAGCTCCTCACCATGCATGGAGGGTTCCATCCCAAATCCAGCACCCTGAGACTGTACGCTAGCCGTAAGGAAGGCGTCCGTGGACTAGTGAGTGTGAGAGCCACTATCCAGGATGAAACATCCAATATCCACAAGTACATCAAAGATAAGGCCCCAACAGATGACGTACTCAGTGAATGTCTCAGACAATGGGGAACAGCGGAAGAGGAGCTGGAGGAGGGACCATCATGGGAGGACAAACCCCTACATGGGATGTACCACCGAACATAACTGAAGTGGCTGATATCAAGAAATCCTACCAATGGCTAGAACGGGCCGGACTGAAGGACAGCACAGAGGCACTCATCATGGCTGCACAGGAACATGCCCTGAGCCACAGAGCAATAGAGGCCCAGATCTACCACACCAGACAAGACCCAAGGTGTAGGCTGTGCAAACAGGCCCCTGAGACAATCCAACACTTAACTGCAGGGTGTAAGATGCTGGCAGGGAAAGCATACATGGAACGCCATAACCAAGTGGCTGGCATAGTGTACAGGAACATCTGCACGAAGTATGGACTGGAAACCCCAAGGTCAAAGTGGGAAACACCTCCAAAGGTGGTAGAGAATGACCGAGCCAAGATCCTGTGGGACTTCCAGATCCAGACTGACAGAATGGTAATGGCGAACCAACCAGACATCGTGGTGGTGGACAAACAGCAGAGGAAAGCCGTTGTGGTTGATGTGGCAATACCAAGTGATTGCAACATCAGGAAAAAGGAACATGAGAAACTAGAGAAATACCAAGGGCTCAGAGAAGAGCTGGAAAAGACTTGGAAGGTGAAGGCGACAGTGGTGCACGTGGTCATCGGAGCACTCGATGTGGCAGTGACCCCCAAACTGGAAGAGTGGCTACAGCAGATCCCTGGAAGAACACCAGACACTCGGTCCAGAAAAGTGCAGTACTAGGAACAGCAAAGGTACTGCGCAGAACCCTCAAGCTCCCAGGACTCTGGTAGAGGACCCAAGCTCAAAGGATGAGACCACTCGGAGGTCAAAGTTTTTTTAAATATATATATAGGGTTATTTTGCTGTTTTCCATTTTGATTTATTCTGAAATTGTACCATTGCACATTCAAAATTTCCCTTCTAGGAAATCTCACAAGTGCCCCCTTAATTTTGACACCAGAATTATTGAAATACAGCTTGTAGTTGCAGAGATATAGTAATTTTACTTTTGGATAAATATTTGAAAAGAAAAAGAGGTCCATCTGACCTGGGTCCTGGAGAGCAGTGGCAGAAGAAAGCCAAAAAATGTAAGCTCAATACAATACAATAAAAGTTATCTTGCATTTGGATTTACTTTTACTGGTAAACCAACCGAGCCAAACTATTTCAGTTCTGCTCCCTCTCCTTCTCCACAACTAATGCGAGGTGGGCTTTTCAAGCAAAAAATCTGATATTCACAACATTTAACAGTATTTAAAACTAACACACAACAAACTCTGAAACCACATTAAAATCTGTTCACATCGCTGGTTGCCATGGCAGCGTGAGTGCCTCATACAGTGTAGTTTCAGCTCATTGTCACTTTGTCTGAACATGATAAGTACAGGCAGGAACTTAAGCATCTCTTAAGGACAGTCCATGGCATTTCCTGGAAAAGTATATCCTTGTTAAAGCATTATTATTTAATATTTATTAAAATTCATCTTACCATTATTCAGCTCAAATTCTACCTCTTTCTCAGTGTCTTCTTCATTAAACTCGCAGCTGTACTTCCCAAAGTCCTGATCACCAAGTGGCTTTACAAACATCCTCAGCTGTCTCCCTGTTTTGTTGTTGAAAAGGAAAAGTCTTGTGTCCACTTTCCATGTATTTACTTCAGGATTTTCGATCCTTCCTCTTGGGGTCTTTACTTTAATGTTTCTGTCATTTGTGTTAGAATTGGAATAACTGCAGGTGAAATCAACCCAGCCTCCTTTACATCCCTGTACTTTTACTGAAGCCAAGCCTCCTGCAGAACAAACACAGCATTCAAATTATAGAAGAACAATGTCAAAGTGGGCCACAGTAGAAAACATAAAACAGAACTTGAAAGTTGAGCTGCCACCGACCGACACAAGTCTCAGGTCATGTTCATGTGAGAGTTACAAATTACTTTATGGTAATTAAATTTACACATATCGATCTCCAGCAGTGTGAATTGGTGCTTTCGCTAAAATCAAACCAAAATGGCATGCACTTATTTTTACTTTAAGGAAGCTGTAAGAAAGACCTTTGCTATTCTTACTTAGTTCTGCTTTAAACCTGTCACTCAGGTAGAAGTCATATTTACCTGTATTTAGTGACAGGATGAGAAGAAGAAAGCTCTTCATTTTGTTAATGTTGCCTCAAACTCAGTCTGATTCCAGTGTCTTGTGTAAAATGATTTTTCAGTGACTTGTTTTTAAACATGAATAAAGTCACTCTCTTTATTGCTCTTTATGGCTCTCTAAGCCCCTCCTTTTTAGTCTCACTTCTGTTTTACACATCTTTGAAAGTCACATTTCCGTACAGACTTTAACTGTTGGGTTGTCATAAACAAAACATTGTTATTGTATTTATACCAAAGAGAAACATTGCTCAGTGTTACCAAGGAACAAACTTTGCATAAATCTTACTTAACACAAATAATTAATTATTTGTCATTGAATTGAAACGATAATTTAGGAATAAATTTAACTGTCAAAAAACTTTATATTAAAACATTTATTTAATATTATATCAACATATATATATGTACAATATATATACAATAAAAAAGTGACTGAACAGACAAAAAACATAATTATCAAGACTGATCCCAGAACAAGGACGTGGTGGCGTGACCCTGATCCAACACCATAGAGTCTGGTCTGGTTCTGTCTGGGATCACAGGGTCTGGTTTAGTCCTCTTGCTGAGTCAAAGTCACCAAACATTGATTGCAGAAGCCTTTTTGTTAAATTGTTTGCCAAAAGCACAAACACAAATCACATTTTATTAAAATTTTTTTTACACATGTTTTTCTAACTATTGAACAACTATCGGCCATATTGGCAACAAAAAGCAAGTAAAATACTACCAGGTCCAGTGTATATCTCCTACAGATGAACTTTATTAAACAGACTGCACCTTTAAACTCCAAATAGTACAATAATATTAATACATTGTAAAAAGCAATAATCTGTGAAAAAACAGGCTTTATGATGGATTTTAATGATGAACCTGTCACACAGGAACAGAAAACCTGCTCGAAAAAGGAGTGCTTCCATTGGTCGACACTGGATTAGTGAAAGAAGATGGATGGATTTTTATGTAGCATCCCTGCAGCCATCAAGTGAACAAAAACTGCATCTAAACTGCAGACGGGCTTTTGATAAATCAACTTGAAAACAATTGAAAACTTGTTCCTAAAGAAGTTTGGGTGCATTTAGCAGGACTTGAGCCCTGGCTTTGGGCGACCTTATCAAAAGTGGTGTTTGTGTGTAAACACCTATAAGCACGCCCTCAGCACTGCAAAGACTACCTATTTTTCATCTCTTATAAGAGAAAACCGGCATAACCCCAGGTTTCTTTTTGGAACAGTTGCTAAACTTATCCAACCAAAAACAACTGAAGACTCCTCTCCCTTTAGTGCACAAGACTTTTAGATTTCTTTAATCATAAAATTGAAGATATCAGGGATAATATTTTGTTTTTGTCTTCTTTGGCTCGGGTCCCATGCACTTGGATCCACCGACCTCGTCTCTCAGTCTTAGATTCTATTTCCCTCGATGAGCTGACAAAGGTGGTTTCTTCATGTAAAGCAACTACGTGTCTCCTGGATATCCTGCCAGCAAAACAGCTTAAAGAACTTTGGCCCTATGTGGGGCAAATTATCTTAAACATTATAAACCTCTCCCTGTCTACTGGCACCGTTCCTTCCCTTTTCAAACAGGCTGTGGTCAAACCCCTGCTCAAAAAACCTACTCTGGATCCTGGATGCCTAAATAATTTCCGTCCTGTCTCCAATTTACCTTTTCTATCTAAAGTCCTCGAAAAAGTTGTGCTAAAACAACTTACTCTATATTTATCGGAAAATGACCTCCTCGAGCCGTTTCAGTCTGCATTTAGGGCCTCTTATTCCACTGAAACAGCTTTAGTTAAAGTGACAAATGATCTCCTCCTTCAGATGGACGAGGACTCATCGGCTCTACTGTTATTGCTGGATCTCAGTGCTGCATTTGATACGATTGATCATGCAGTAATCAACAGACTTAAAGATGTTTTTGGCATCTCTGGCTCTGCTCTTTCTTGGTTGGAATCCTATCTGTGTGATAGGTCTCATTTTGTCTCTTTTAATAAATCCTTTTCCTCCACGGCACCAGTGAAGTTCGTGTGCCACAAGGGTCTGTGCTCGGTCCCATACTTTTTTCACTATATGTTACACCATTGGGACAAATCATCAGAAGTTATGGAGTGAACTTCCACTGTTATGCCGATGATACACAGCTGTATCTACCAATAAAAGCGAATAATACTACTGACATCATGCGTCTAGAGGCCTGCCTCGTTTCAATTAAAACATGGATGTCTCAAAACTTCCTCCATTTGAACGCGGATAAAACAGAGCTCTTGTTAATTGGTCCTGCCAGTCATCGGCACAAGTTCAACAATCTTACTGTCTCAATCAACAACTGTGTGTTGGAGCACGGCAAAACTGCAAGGAACCTCGGTGTCATTTTTGACTCCACACTCTCTCTGCAGCAGCACATTAGTGAGGTCACTAAATTGGGCTTTTTTCACTTGCGGAATATCTCAAAAATTCGCTCCTGCCTCTCTTTAGCTGATGCTGAAATTCTCATTCATGCATTTGTCACATCCAGGCTGGACTACTGCGTTATTCTCTGGACTGCCGAAGAAAAGTACTCACAGACTACAAATGGTCCAAAATACAGCCGCCAGACTTTTAACAAAGACCAGGAAGTTTGATCACATTACTCCGGTCCTGGCTTCATTACACTGGCTTCCTATTCATGTTAGAGCTGATTTCAAAGTTCTCTTGTTAACCTATAAAATCCTTTGTGGACGCGCGCCCTCTTACCTATCTGACCTTATCACCTGCTATACTCCAGCTCGTACCCTTCGCTCTCAGGACGCTGGCCTCCTTCTACTTCCTCGAATAAAGAAGAAGTCTGCTGGCTACAGAGCCTTTTCTTATAGAGCCCCATTTTTGTGGAATGGGCTCCCGGTGGAAGTGCGGCGATCTGACTCTGTTGAGATTTTCAAAAGCAAACTCAAAACATACTTATTTCACCAAACATATGGAGACTGAGTGATCATAGGGTTAGGTTTACACTGGTTGTAGCTGTAGGTACACACTCAACCGCTGATATTATTATTACATCTGCCTATTTTCAGTAGTATTTAGCACTTTTGTTTTTCTCCTTTCTACCTCCTCCTAGGGTGGACACAAACCTCTGATCTGCTGGGTGATGTGTACCCGACTCAGCTCCAGTGTGAGGACCCACAGCTCATCTTTCATCTACCTTGACAATGGCTGCGGCCCCATCCACCTTACACACACAGACACACACACAGAGTGGACACTGGACATTGTCAATATAAATGTTTTTTTTGTGAATATGTTTTGTATTTATATGTATTTTTTCAACTGTCCTGGACACATTCTTGCACGGCCTGTCCGTCCTGGGAGTGGATCCCTCCTTCTGTGGTTCTCCTGAGGTTTCTCTTTTTCCCGGCTGGGTTTTTGGAGTTTTCCTCACCCTGATGGAGGGTCTAAGGACAGGGGATGTTGTCTAGTGCAGTCTGTTAAGCCCTTTGAGGCGGCTGTTGTTGTGATATTGGGCTATACAAAAATAAATGTCTTGTCTGGTCTTGTCTTGACCTGACACTGGAGGAGCCACTTCTGAAGCAACAGAAACTGTTGAGTCTTAAGTATTATTTTTTGTTCATATAAAATGGCAGAGCTCTTGTTACTTCTCTCGTGGATCTCGTGCTGATGGAGAATGGATGGTACAGTTGTCTTGGCTCTTACTAAACGCTGCAGTGTATTCACAGTGAGAGGAGCTGGGTTTGGGCGCCACAGTCTCATCGATGTTTGGGAAGGCACTGGTTTTATAACAAACAGAGTCTCTGCAGGAGTCAGCAGTGGCATAACGGGTCCTGACTGTCTTCAATGGGGCTGGTCTCTGCATCTCCTCATAAACAGCATCCTATAAGAAAGAATAAGAGCCTTTAACTTTTGTTTTCTACATAGAGACATAAACACACTTATTATCAAGACTAACCTGTCTGTCGGCCTGTGCAGCAACTCCAGTTCTTCTGTTCCCTGAATGTAAACCATAGCCTACATGAGTTTTTCATTTCAGTTTGACCTGTATAAGACATAGACTCAAACACAAAGTCCCAGTTAACTCATTTTTACTCAGTCTTGTCTTGGTCTCTGACCTCGAGGTCTGTGGATTTAAAATGAAGACATCACCTTGTTTATTTGTCTATATCACGTTTGTGGATGAAAACTACTGAACATTTGATCTAAGACAGGATTAGTTGTGTCTGGATTTCACAGTAGGGGTCTCTTCTAGTGCATCATACAAAGGTTCAGTCTTGTGTGAATCTCAGTCTCTGAAAGTCTTGGTTTTGTCCTTGTCTTGATACACTCTGATCTAAGTTTATGTGATCTTTTCTTGACTACAACACTCAAATCTCCTTCAATAGCTTCAATAAAGACAATGTATCATAATACTCATGTTGAGGTTTGACTAATAACCTACTCGCTTGAGACTTTCGCCATAAAGAACAGGGTTGGGCGTAGGTTTGAGGGGCTGACCCTTGCCTTGGAATAAGATGCTCTGTTTTCTATTGTTATTGCCAAGTCTGTCAATTCTAATGAAAGGGTTAAAATTCTAACTAAAGGTTTTTATTTGATGTGTTGTAGATTTTTCTGCTCACTTTTGTATCATCAGCATGTACATAAGAAGAAATAGCAAAGAGGAAAAAAAATAAACTTACATTTTTTAATAAGAACAAAGACAATGCCCAGCACCACCAGCAGCAACAGCAGAACCCCAAATCTGATCAGGGTCACTACCATCTGAGAGCCATCTAAAACTAACAAAAACATAAAAATACACATATCAACAAAATCAGTTTGTGGCTTTAGTTTTAAAACACACTGTGGCTTTTAACACGTGACGGAAAATGTTATGCTTTTATCTCTTATCTGCAGTTCTTACCATTACTCTCAAACTCTCGGGTGTCTGTGGAAAGAACAATGGATATATTAGTGTTTCAAAATGTTTAAGTGGATATTATTAGTAAAAATACACCAAACAGCCATAACATTATGACAAACTAAAGTCACAGTTATCTAGGTACATTTTGTCCTAAACAAGTCTGAAACAAGTCTGGACTGCATTAAACTCTGAAGAAGTGCTGCAGGTTATAATTTTCGGGATGTGGGTTTATTTCTTGTTGAGATAAGAGCTAAGATCAGCGCTAATCCTTTCTGCTTTCGAACAAGGTGGACGTCTCCTCCTGCCTCTGGTGTATGCTTCTTTTGTCTCGTCTCGTCATACTATATTTCTCTTATTTCTCTTTGACTTTACTGCTTGCTGGACTCCTAAGAACTGGAAATGGATCTGATTACCTGGTCTCTGAGCACAATTGACAATTTTTCTCATAAGAAGGGTGCACCGGGAGAACCCATTTGCTCTGGCGGGACCTTTGCGGCAGGCTATACTCACAGGACGCCTGGAAGAACTGGCAAGTTCTGTGTTTAGAAGTTCTGTCCGTTCAGGATGTTGAGGATTTATTTCTTTTTGGATTTATGATAGTGGGGTTCCTGCTCATTGGTCTGGGGACTGACTTAAACTATCAAAAAATTTGTAAGACAGCTGCTGTCTGCTGAAATTAAACAGTCCTTCTGTGATGCGAGTGACAGGCTGAAGGGATTAGAACAGAGAGACTCGCAGTCCGAGGAGCTGACTCGCGACATCTCAGCACAGACTGTGGACATACAGAAAAGAGTGGACAAGACCGAGAGTCAGACCTGTGAGCTGCTACGTGGTATTACGGGTCTGACCATGAAACAGGAAACATCAAGGTTAAGAACCAGAACTGATTGATTATGATCCGGATAAATTATCGAAATAGATAAATTACAAATTTCTGTTTCCCTTCCTCTGCCCAAGTCCCTTCTCTTATTAGAAGTCTGGCCAGCAGCTGGGTCTTATCTTATTCCCCTGCTACTCCCGAACTCCCATCAACACAAGGCCACTGGGCTCACACAACCAGCTCCACCTAAACATCTCACAGACGCCGTCCCTTACTATCCTATCATCCCAAACCAACCGTCTGCCATTTGACATCTGTCTGACTCTTTACTGTAATTCCCACGTTGTGTAACTTTCCTGTCCCGTCTCAGACACACGTTGGGCTGTGACGTAAAGACAAAGAGCATGTGACCTGACACGATACAGGAACACTTTGTAGAGCAGACATGTCTTACTACATTTTGTCTGTTTAGTTTGTACTTAAGGTCAGAACAGCTCACTTTACTCAGAAGAGGACATTTGAAAGTAACCAACCTGATATAAAGACATGCATTTGTCATTGTAGGGCGCTATGTATTTGAATGTATTTTTCCTAAAGGCCTATTGACTATTGTTTTATGTCAAAGATAAGAAAGCATTTCTCCACTTTACAGTTTTGCACAAAGGCAACATATAACATCTAATAAATAAAACTAAACTCACCGACAGTCAGGTTCAGTCTGCACAGGAAGTGTTTTTCATATTTTGTGTTGTTGCTTTCAGCTCCAATCCAGTACATCCCTTTGTCTTCTTCTGTTATGTTGTTTATTTTAAGGATAATCCTCTTTTCTTAATGTCCTTCAGAGTAAACCTCTCTGGGCTCAGACTTGGCTGCTCTCTGTTCACCAAACGATGGCATGTCTCTGGATCTTCTCCTTTACAAAGGAATGTATTGTTGGATTGTTTCTTTGAATAGTTACATGTATATTCAATATCTTCTTTAACTGCTGCATTCTTCTCAAAGGTAGTGAGATCTAAATGGGAAAACAGACAAGGACAATGATGAATAGTGTTGAAGTCTCATGCTTGTGTCAATGAAACTCAAGACCGAGCTCTACTCTTATGATCCAGTTAGTGTATTGTTTTGAATTTTAGTCTCTTCTAGCAATCACTTTTTATTTATCAAAGTCTGAGATCATAATTTTTAGCTGGAAAAGGTGGCCTGCCCTCTCCAGGTTCCAGCCTCAAGTGTCTCAGGGTCGTGTTGATGAGTGAGGGAAGGATGGAACTGGAGATTGACAGATGGATCGGTAAATCATTTGCAGCAATGTACTTGATGTAACGGTCTGTTGTGGTGAAGAAGGAGCTGAGCTGAAAGGCAGTGCCTCCATTCCCACTCTCACCTGTGGTCACGAGGTCAGGGTCATGAACGAAAGAGCAAGATCCCAGATACAGGCGGCTGAAATGAACTTTCTGGCTGCTCAGAGCACAGAGTTTAGCCACATCAAAAGGAGCCAGCTGAGGTGTGTCAGGCTCGATGCTCTGGAAAGAGGTTCAGGGCTTGTCCCACCAAGAGGAGGTCCAGGGACGGAGGGAACACCCACAAAACACTGGAGGGACTATGTTCCTCGGTATTCCCGCAAAGAGTGTGTCCAGAATGAGGAAAATTTAGACCTCAGCTCAGAGCTGCCTCGTTTCCAACGTTGGTCCGGTGTGCCAAGTCTAAGTGTGCAGGTGTGAATAAACTCATGCAAACTCGGGTCTGGACTAAACAAACTCCAAACGGACTCTGGTACGGTTCACAGTGTGAATATGAACCGGCCCGATCCGACTCCAAAAGTCATCAGCATTTTTGCAGTTAACGAGCTACCGTAGCCCTAACTGTTCTGTCTTCTGCTCAGCACAGCTGCTGCCAGCATGCACACAGAGCACGTCTTCTCACTAGCATCTGTCCTGCAGCACTTCTTCACCAGTGCAAAATAACAAATAACACATGATAAAAATGACTTTGTAATAGCTGCTCTTGACATTCAAAATGATTTTTACAGATTTGTAGCTGTAACAACAAAATGAATATCCTGATAACAAGTGCAGTCGTTGTTTTCCTCAACATTACTGTCTTTGCTTTGCCCGCCCCTCACTTCTGTCCAATGGGGCAGCCATCATAACATAGTTTTGTCCACTTGCAAAAAGTTAAATAAGAATAAGATCCAAACCAAACAACAAAATTAAAGTCTGCATTCCATCTGGATCAAAGAAGCAGACCATTGGACTTTCCTGTTGTGAATACACCCCAAGAGTTGTTAGATATCCTTGTGTTATATTTCTTACGCTCTGTGAAAGAAAAATTTAGTATTTTTTTTTGGACTTCAATACACATTTCCTCTGACGTTGGCCTCAGACGACAAACACAGAAACACAAAGACTGTGACACTGACCTGAGAGAACAGTGACGTGGACTTTCCTGTACGCTGCAGAGACCTGATGTCCTTTAATCACGCACCAGTAAACACCCTCATCTTCGGAAGTTACCTTTTTAATCGTCACAAAGAAACCACTTCTGTTTCTTAACTCGCTGTACTTTTCGTTTGTCATTTTTGATGAGACATCGTCACACTTGAAATCCTCCGTCTCTTTGCACAAATAATGTTGTCCTGTTTGTTTTATTTTTCTGTTTCCACAGTTGATTGTAGTTGTAGCTTTAGTAAGGACAGTCTGTTTAATCTGGTCTTCACAGTCAACTGCAAATAAAAGAAATGAAAGAAACTCAAAATGCATTTGTCACATTTGCATTAATTGATTATATTTTAAAATGGACACTAATTCTTCATCTATCATAAATAATTGAGCTGGTTTGTTTTACCAATTCTCAGTTTTCTTGATCCATTTCTTGAACAGACTGTCACACTGTCGTCTTGTTGAAGGTTTTTAATGACAGTAAAAATGTTTCCATCTTTTCCAAAAGTTTTCATTTTCTCTGTTGGAAAGTTTAAATGATGATGATCTGTATTTTTACAGGTGAACCTGACCCATCCTCCTTTACATCCATCCAGCTCCTGACCACCTGCAACAGACACATGTTAATACAGTGTTTTTCTTTTATTTAATTCTGTTTATTGCTCTGGACACATTATGTGTGAGTCCCAGAGGCGTCTGAACCTCAGTGATCACGTAAAACCACAGAGCTTTTATATTTGTCAAATAAGGTTTAAAAGCCTAATAATCAATCAGGAAGGAGCTCCAAAAAACTGGTCTTTGCTGTAGCTTTGACAGAAACAAGAGATAAACTCTCATCACGGCAAAAAAATCATATAATATTAAGACAAAGTGGCTACAGTTTATAATAACTACACCATTAAGTGTGTTCATTAGTTAAGCATTCATGAATTTATTTATTACATTTTCTGTTAGATACTTTTGGACTTATTTTATTCCCTACAGTAGATAGACTGACAGTTTGGAAAAGAAGACAGAAGCAACATCAAGAAACTAAATCCTAATCTTACAAAACAATTAAAACACCTTTAACGTCAGTTTAACTGTGGCTCAGGATATTCCCTCAGTGTCTGTTGAAATAAATGTACTGCACTGAAGTAGTCGTAGGTTCAAAGTTGTAGAAGTCTTGTTTTTATAAAAAGCATCTCATTAGCTCCATAAGCAACCAAAGACTTTATTTCACACTAAAGCATTTGGTGCTTTGTTATATTTGTTAAATATTACAGAAACAAGTAATACACAGAATATATATATACTTTTTTATTTAACACATCACATTTATGCCTAATATTTGTTCAAAGTAGCATGTCTTTACCTGTCACCAGTGAGAAAATGAGCAGAAGAAAGCCTTTCATTGTGATGTGTCTCTTTTCTGCTGCGTTTAATGAAGTATGTTGTTGTCGTGATGCTTCAGAGAGTCTCTGTTTCTGCTGCTGTGTTTCCTGAATAGATTATCTCATATCTGTCTTTAATCATGTTCCACTTCTGACAGATTAAGAAGTTCTTACACTCACTCGTCTTTAGAAACCTGTTGGTCTTGAGTAATGCTGAATAACAAATACTTATTCTTAGCCCTCTTTGGTCTTAGTTTGATAACAACAAAACTTTACAAACCAGGTTTTACTTGTGTTCACCCGCTTGACTTTAGATGAGCTTCACTTTGACATTAAAGAATGTGATTGAATAACACAAAGTAATTTTGCGCAATTGTAACTATTTCATATAAATGTGCAGCACAGCTACTTGTGCGGATGAATAAGAGTTTAAGCTTTCTAGTTGTGTTCAGTTCAAACATTCAGGTGTTATTACATCAGCGTGGTTAGAGGACGAACATATAGTAGAGATGAGCGTAAAAATATGCGAGCGATAAGAAGAGAAACAAAATGGTGGTCTCTACCTTTTCCGATCCCTCCTCTAAGTCAGATTAATAACATCAGAATGATGTATTATCCTCCTCTGCAACTGAGTCAATGATGAGAGGATCATTTAGAAATGTGAAGAGACTGAGAGAAGAGACTGACAAATAACTACCAATGATTATAATTATTGTAAACATATTTACATGTTTAATGCATATATTTTGGAAGTTGTCTTGTTTTGAGAAAGTGGTATTCAGAGCAGCATCCCTGAAACCCTGGCCCCTGCACATCAGCGAGGACCTCACCTGGACAATTAAGACCACCCAGCTGTTTTAGAAGACACAACAGCAGCTGTACTTCCTTCAGAGGCTGAGGAAATGAAGCACGTCACCTAAGATCCTCAGAAAGCACCAGACCTCCAGACCTACCCGACCTCCTGAC
Source organism: Neodontobutis hainanensis (assembly GCA_024349245.1). Lineage (NCBI taxonomy): Eukaryota > Metazoa > Chordata > Actinopteri > Gobiiformes > Odontobutidae > Neodontobutis > Neodontobutis hainanensis. Next base: position 63,347 of record JALDNG010002678.1, on the reverse strand, counting down.
CTTCCCTGCAGAGTCCAGAGAGCTGTCCTCGTTTTAAAAGGACCCTACCTCATTCTTTCCCTCAACACACACATATTAAACCATATCCAGTGCAACAAAAGCATATTCAATCAATAAAAGGACATATTGATAATAAACCTGCAGACCTCCTTCTTCTGAAGCAGATTTATAAAAGCTCTTATTTTTTAGATTACATTATATTATAAATTGTTCAAAATCAAAGTCGCAAGTAGGTGTTTTTGTCGCAGTAAATGCACACAAACATAATGCTTTAAACTCAGGCTTTTTGGGCATTGTTTATTCATTTTGGAAATTGTAAAGACACCTGACTCCTAACCATCTGTTTGGGAACAAAGCACTAAATATTATTTTATTCATCTCACTTTTTTTTTAGAATACAAGTGTGCGTTACATCTGAGCAATATATTCCCTTTAGAAGTTTTCACATTTGAACTAATAAGACTGTGCAGTGAGCACTAACCTGTCTGTTTTCTGTCGTGTTGTTGAAGCAGTTAAACCCTGAAAGAACCACAGAGAAACACACCCATGTGTCAGAGTTTAATTTCCAGTGTATGTCATTTACAATGTCTCTTATTTAAATAAATACTCATTTCTATCCACTGCTTTCTGTATTGCATACAGAGTGAAAACATCATTTTGTAGATGAAGAACACAACAGCAGAGCCAAAACAACCTCTGTAACAATAAAAAATGTTTTCCAGAGTTCACTTGTGGAAGAAAGACAGATTGTTTAGTTTACACAAAGCAGACAAAGAAGTAGGATGAAGTACATACTCTAAACTTTATATGTGTTGTTACATTGCTGTTGAGTATCTGTAAAATGATTTGGTGTTTTTGTAAATTCAGTTGGGGTCATAGTGTTAATCTTGCCTCTGTGTTACTTCAATGTATTAACTCTGATACCAACGTTAAAGTCAGAGTTAAAAACTCACCCTTCAGTGACTGGAGTACTTGTGTGGCAGAATCTGAGAAGGATACTAGTACCACACAGTGAGTACTTGTACATGTTTCCTGATAACCCTTGTTTGCAGCTGTACATGTCGAAATGTTACTGAATATGTTTAGAACAGAGACTTGAGAAGTTTCTTGTCTCATTATCACCTGTGGCCACTCAAAGTACTGCAGTCAGGAAATAATAACCACAAGACGGAGCTAAAGTGGCAAGTTTCCCATTGAACACTGTTAAAGTTAAAGTAAGTAAGTAAATTCTATTTATATAGCACCTTTCACAGATACAAATCACAAAGTGCTTTACAAAGTGGAATAAAAGAACAATAAAACCTTGAGAATAAAAATTACAAACACAAAATATTATAAACATAAAAAGCCCAATCAACTAAAAGCTTGTTTAAACAAAAGTGTCTTCAGCTGCTTTTAAAAGAATCAACAGAAACGTCCACTGCAGTGACTGGGGTTCAAAAGGTTTTCAGCCTACATTTGTTGCTCTTGGATTGAAATCCAGTGTAAAAACAAAATGAGCAGTTTCCACTAATAATGTGTCTTTTCTCTGCCTCGACTGTAGGTCCACGCAGAAGCCCTCGCCTTATTTCCAACAGGAATCTCCTTAACAGGTAAAATGTACTTTGAGTTCAGACACATTTAGTTTGTACTTGCTGTTTGATTTTCTCAAAGCACCTGTCCTTTGTTGTCTTTAAAAGGCGAAGGTCTCACAGCGAGCCGAGTTTGGCTCATGGGACAAATGAGGAGCTACAGTGCAACTCTGGGTCGTCAACGCCCCGCTCAGTGCCTTCCAATCTTTGGAAACGGCCTGACTTCACAGCAATCCTCTCACTGTTGTGTTTTGTGCTGTTCCTGGCTTTCTGTGAGTGTTTATTGGTGATTTTCTCATTGTTCACAAAAGTCTGACATGTGTCTTTGCTCCGTTTAGGCGACACTGTGACAAAGCTGCAGCGGGAAAACGAGGCCAGGAAATCATACTTGAGGCTGTTGGCGACGGAGGCAGAAAAGATGCCAAATATTGCATCTTTCTTTACAGGTATGTTTTATTTATTCTAAACTTGTTTATCAGAGTTAATAAACACAGGCTGAGTTGTATTTAGGGGCAAGAACCACTGTGATGCTTCGGTCGTCAGAAACATTTGGAGAAATTGGATTTCTTCAGATGCTTGTGTCACAGTTGTTTCAGAACATCTGACTGTGATGCAGTTGGGAAGTGTTTACAGTTTAGAAAACAAGATTTGTACTTTATGTGTTTGTAAAACTTCAAATTATTATTATATGTAACTTGAATGTGAAAAACTAGTTCCACCCTCTTTTTTACACAAACATTTGACTCACTACTAAACTCACAATAAGTCATGAGATCTTTCACAACTGAATGTTAAACACAAATAAAATGCCACTTTACACAGACACATGAAATGTTTCATAAAAATAAAAAAATTAAAAAGTCCAGTTGCTCTCTACTGACTCAAACTGTCATGTTGACTTTTATATTGTCAGTAACATGCAGATAGTCAGTATATAACTGTATTTGTTTTACATTATTTTACAAAATAATTTTACTGGGAACAGTGAAAGGTTTTTGTAAAATTTTAATTTAAAACATTTATTGTGATAAAATCAATATTGTAGTTTTTGCAAAAACAAAAATTGTGATGGTGCTTTTGGAAGATTTCTAGAACAATTGTGAGACTATAATGTGAGATCAGTTTGTTCTTAAACTGAACCTGATTTTTATTGTCAGTGCATTTCTCAGACTGTATTTCACTCCTTTACTTTAGCATTAGTCTCCTCTTGTCCCAGGACACTGCTGGCCTTTTGTTGGTGATTGGGGCATTTACAGGTCCCACTGGTCCCAGTTATCTCCGTCCACATCAGCCATGTGACCATTGGCCACATTGCTAAAGTGCAGTCCTTTCTCGGGAGACATCTCTAGTGCACTGAGGAGTTCCCTTGGGAACTTCGCCGCGGCGTCAGAAACGACACTTTGGGGAAGGCCTACAGCGTGATGCCTCATATGAATGAAGTATGAAGTATGAATGACACTGAGACCAATCCTGATTGGTGCGGCGTCATGTCGTAATGCGTGCCGGCATACCCGGAAGTATAAAGGGACGCCGGCTGAGCTAGCTTTCGCGATGAAGCAAATTGCTCCCAGGCATAGGGAGGCGTGGCAAGGCGACACAGTGTCTCCTTCCCTTCTCAGGGAACAAGGGTTATATTCATAACCGAGGCGTTCCCTTTCAAGGGAACTTGCACTGCGTTGTAGAAGCGACACTTTGGAGAACGAATACCCACTACGCCACAATGATGCCACCATGATGCCACCATGCCTGTCCTAGTGTAAAGCTGGAGTCCAGTCCCACTTAGGACGAGAGCACCCTAGCGCCTGGCGCGCAGGGAGATAAAGACTATAGAACCTTATGAAAGTGTGTGGGGTTGCCCAGCCGGCTGCCTCACAGATCTCCTGAAGGGCCCGAAGAGGCCATGCCCCTAGTGGAATGCGCCCTCAAGGCCACAGGTGAAGGCAAACCGCGCACCTGATAGGCCAAGGCAATAGCCTGACGATCCAGTTACTGACCATCTGCTTGGTCGCTAGCAGACCCCTCTTAGGAGACCCGAAACACACTAACAGTTGGTCTGATTTTCTCCACTGCAAAGACTTATCTCTGACCGGACAGAGCAGATAATTCACAGCCTGGAAACTGCCTGAAGTTGCTATACCGCTGGGTTGGGCGGGTTACCACTCACTCATCTCGGTACGGCTAAGCTAGCTCATGAATGCTAGGTTTCCTCCGACTGACAGGCTCTGGTTAGTCTCCTTTATGTTCCTTCATGTGCCTTTCTGCTCACGGCATTTCGTCACCACCACCAGCTTCAATTCCACCACCATGGCTCTACGGTACACAGCTACGGAACTTTACAGACTCAACTGCTGCATGCCTCCGCCTACAGACCTCATCGCTACAATAAAAAGCTTTGGACTATTACTACGTCCAACGATACATCCATAGAGGCTCTCGCCGTATACTGTTCAACAAATCTACGACGGATAACATCCCAATCATCTGGTCCAACACTCGCAACACTTCGCGTCCCGTTTCCACAACAACCTGATACGTCATCAGTACAACTGTCACGTGAATGCTTTCAACCTCCACTCAATATCCACCTCCGCTATGGCACCTTCAAAACAAAAGTCTCTCCAGATTACTCTGCTTAACATAAGATCTCTCAGCAACAAAAGCCTCATACTAAATGAATTCATTATGGATACAAAACTGGACCTACTCTGCTTGACCGAAACTTGGCAAAAACCACTGGATTACTTCTCATTAAACCAAGCCACCCCACTGGATTTTTATACTTGGACAAGCCTCGGACTGAGGGTCGTGGTGGAGGAATTGCTGCCATATACCAGCAAAGCCTCAAACCCCAGCTACTCCCCATTCCTGCTGTTACATCTTTTGAACATCTGTCTTTTAAAATTCCTGGTCCCAATCCCCTAACTATTGCAATAATCTATCGACCTCCCAAATACTATAAATCCTTCCTGTCAGATTTTTCTGAATTCCTTACTCACCTATCCTCAGTTTGCCCATCCATACTCCTCATGGGTGACTTCAACATTCACATTGATTCCACAAACTCTACAGCCGCAACAGACTTCCTGCACATCCTAAACTGTTTTAACTTCACCCAACATGTTCATTTTCCCACTCACAGCTGCGGACACACTCTGGACTTGGTTTGCTCTACCGGCCTTCATATTAAAACAATCACACACTTGGACCTCACAATTTCAGATCATCTGGCAATAACTATGCACACTGACATACCCAGCTCCAAATCTAAGCAAATCCGTACCATTAATTTCAGAAATATTAAGTCCCTCTGTCCAATCTCACTCTCTGCCTGCATATCTGACACTTTAGCTGCATCTATACTCCCTGAACAACCATCCATACATGACAAGGTAACACTATACAACAATACACTCTCCACTTGCCTTAATCAACTTGCCCCTGTTAAAACAAAGACTGTTAAATTCACTCACTCTGCCCCCTGGTACACCTCAGACCTACATGCACTCAAAAAACAACGCAGACAACTGGAACGCCTCTACAAGAAAACAGGACTAATAGTACACGTTCAAGCCTACAAAGACTTCACCCACTTGTACAAAACAGCCCTCAGTAAAGCCCATTCTTCATTCTACTCTGGTATCATACACTCTGGTTCTTCAAATCCACGCACTCTGTTCTCTACAATAAACAAACTCCTTAATCCAATGGATAACATCACTCATTCATTCACCACAGAGAAAAGCAACAACTTCTTGTTGTTCTTTCAGACCAAAATAGACAACATTTACAAAGACCTTTCCACAAATTCACCCATCCCCCCCGACCTGAGGCAAGTTCCTCCTCCAAGATATGACAACAGCTTCTTCTCCCTGTCACCCATAACCACCTACGACCTAAATAAACTACTCTCTGGTATTAAACTCTCCACCTGCTCCTGGACCCCATCCCATCCTCACTGCTCAAATCGTGTCTCCTGTCTCACGCCATTTCTTCTGGACATTATAAACTGCTCTCTTACTTCTGGTACTGTTCCCCTAGTCTGAAACTTGCCACCCTCACACCAATCCTCAAAAACCCGGTCTAGACCCTGATAACCCAGAAAATTTCCGTCCTATATCAAATCTTCCTTTTCTCTCCAAAATCTTGGAACGGTCTGTTGCCTCTCAACTTAAGCAATATCTACACTCCAATCAGTTATATGAAATCTTTCAATCTGGCTTCCGCACTCATCACAGTACTGAAACGGCCCTTCTCAAAGTCACAAACGACCTCCTCTTAGCTTCTGACTCGGTTTTCTCTCCATACTCCTGCTCCTGGACCTTAGTGCTGCCTTTGACACCATAGACCATTCCATCCTCCTCCATCGTCTACAATCCGACATCGGCATAACTGGTTCAGCACTCTCCTGGTTCAAATCCTACCTCTCTGACAGATTCCACTACATTTCCATTAACAACTGCAAATCTCGTACCATCCCTGTAACACATGGTGTCCCCCAGGGCTCGGTGCTTGGTCCCCTTCTGTTTATACTGTACATGTTACCACTTGGTCATATCATCCGTCGTCATGGACTTCATTTTCACTGCTACGCTGATGATACTCAAATATACCTCTCCACAAAAAACATTACCCCATCGACGGTCTCCACTCTCACAAACTGCCTCAATGAAATAAAATCTTGGATGGCAACAAATTTTCTCAAGCTTAACTGCAATAAATCTGAAATCATTATAACTGGTCCCAAATCCCTCCTCTCCTCCTCCCATGATTTCTCACTCTCCATCGATGGCCACACAGTTACCCCCTCCCCCCTGATCAGGAATCTTGGAATCACTTTGGACCCCACCCTATCCTTCAAAACTCATATTGAAACATCACCAAAACATCGTTTTTCACCTCCAAACATTGCTCGTCTCCGTCCTACCCTTTCCACCTCTGCTGCCGAAACACTCATCCACAGCTTCATAAGCTCCAGACTGGACTATTGCAACAGCCTCCTCACGGCCTCCTCCACTGACCTCCAGAAACTCCAGTACGTTCAGAACTCAGCTGCCCGGTTACTCACCCACACCGCACCAGAGAACACATCACCCCGTCCTCCAGCAGCTCCACTGGCTTCCCATTCAGTACCGTATTCACTTCAAGGTCCTCCTCATCACCTACAAAGCCCTCAATAACCTTGCCCCCCATACCTCTCAGATCTCCTTCTACGACATTGCCCCTCCGCCGCCTCCGATCCTCTGACTCAAATCTCCTCACCCCATCACCAAATCCAAGCATCGTACCATGGGGACAGAGCCTTTGCCATAGCTGCCCCTTCCTCTCTGGAACTCCCTCCCTCCACAAATCCGAACCTCAGACTCATTGAAACATTTAAGAGACAGTTAAAAACACACCTTTTCAAGAAATGTTATAACCTGTCATAAACTCTTTGCAATATGTTGTTTTGTTTATTGTTCTGTTGTATGTACTTTATGTATGTAAAGCGTCTTTGCGTCCCCTGAAAAGCGCTATATAAATTTGATGTATTATTATTATTATTATTATAAAGTCTCCCCTCTTCGGCTGACACATGAGGTGGAGGATAAAGATGCAGGTCTGGCCTGCAAAACCGTAGGCCTTGCCACATTAGATGGCACCTTAGGCACATAGCCCTGCTAGCTAGGTTAGCATGTCCTAAGTTAATATTTCACCTTTCTTTGTGGCAGATGATGCTGACGTGGGTATTTGCTTTATTTTATCACAAAGCTGTTGTTTTTGTTTTCTCTCAAGTAGTGTTTCAGCTACTGACAACCCTTGCTTCACTTTGTCTGGACTTTGTCTGGCAGTATGAGAAGACTGTTGAATTTACATTTATTCAATTAGCTGACACTTTTATCCAGCGACTTACATTGTTATACAGTAATTACCAGTGTGACAGCCACTGGAGGCAAAGTGGGTTAAGTGTCTTGCCCAAGGACACAATGACAGTATGAACTGTAGGGAGAGTGGGAATCGAACCACCTACCTTCCGGTTGAAAGACGACTGCTCTACCCACTGAGCTACTGCCGCCCCAATTTAGAATCTTGATGTCTCTCTTGGGACTCTCAAGTGGACATATCTTTAATATGTCCATTTTGTTTTTCTGTGGGCTGGGGACTTTGATAAGTTTACCTTTAGATGCTTTACTTTCTTCATTGCTTTACCAGCAAATTTATAATCACTGCCAGTTGAAGGAGACAGGTGTATTTTCTAAACTGCCTGATCCTTAATTTTGATGTCTCTCAACTGACAAATATAGGGATCCCTTATGTAGCCAAAAAAGAAACTGCTAAAGATTAGTAAACAACATGCTGGTGAATTTTAAACCAGGCAGTGCACTTAAACGGAAGCTGGTTCACCTCAAACACAAGCTTTGTATCAACAAACATAGCAATTTAGTTAAACCCAAACTAGTGCAGGGAATAATCTAATGACTTGTACAGTAAGGAAATAAAAATCCATCTAAAAATATGGCTAAACACCACAGTCCGCAGTTTAGGACACTCCATTGGGGCAGTAAGATCTAATATCTGTCTACTGAAAACACCTTTACACTGTAGTATAACGTTATAAACACTGTAGTATAAAGGTGATACTAAGAACTAAGAGGTAATTAAGACATGGATGGTGTTTGTGCAAATTGCTCCCCATACCGGTCCCTATTTTTAAGATCCAATGCAAGGACAGCAGAAAAGCATCTGAAGCTGTTTATCAGAAAGTTGTTCTGGTGAGTGGTTGCTGGATGGTGATGTTTCTGGCGATGAGGAAACCTCCTGCTGGCTTTTAAACAACCGGCAAAACCGTGACTTTTTTGGGGGATGTATGTTCTCGTCACTGATTGGCTGTCCAGCTGGGTGAACCTTATTATTTCTGCATTGAAACAATCGCTCCACCATGAAGTCTTTTGGCCAGTTTGTGCCCCTTGCAGTGACGGATTGCAGTCTGGCAATACAGGAGTTGTAGAAACTGGGTGAACCTTATTATTTTTATATTTAAACCATGACTTCTTCTTTGGTTCTTTTTTGGTGCTAGCATGTGTTCTTTGCAGATTTTCCATTAACACTGGATCAGCAACAGCTGCCATCAACTCATGGAACTTGTTGTTTTGAGACATATTCTTCAAAAACTGTGATGTCAGCAACTCGGTTGAATCAGTGACAGATATCTGAGTTGATGCTGGGATGGTCAAATTATATTCTGATGCAAGAATCTGCCAAATATTTTGTGAGACAGTGTCGGTGATGGTCTCAATTGCAAGACGCAAAATGTTTTCATTTAGAATTGACCTGTCCAATTCTGTCTGCTCATTAACATTCCAAATACATTCTCTTTGTTCTTGAGAAAGAGAATTAATAATTTCTGTAATTATAGCGATGAATTTGTCCTTTAAATGCTTATTAGTGTTTCTTGCATCTGAATCTGAATCTGAATCTGCAAAAGAAGTACCTTCATCATGACAGTGAGGAGACTGGTGGGTTTCCGTTAAATTAGAAACTAAAATGACTTTGGGTTGTTTCTGAAGGGTAGAGATTTTGACATGTTCATTATTTAAAATCTTCACATTCTTCAATGCTTTACCGGCAAATAAAGAGGCAGGGTATTTATTATCACTGCCAGTTGAAGGAGAATGGTCTGTTTTCTCATCTGCCTGATCCTCCATTTTGATGTCTCTCATGGGACTAAATTGGACATTGGGTGGCATAGTGTGGTCGCTGGTTGGCTGTCCAGCTGGGTGAACCTTATTAATTCTAGATTGAAACCATCGCCTCCACCATGAAATCTTGATGCCAGCTTGTGCTTCTTGCAGTGACGGATTGCAGTCTAGCAATATAGGAGTTGTAGAAATTGGTTGAACCTTATTATTTTTAGATTTAAACCACTCCGTTAACCATGACTTCTTTGGTTCTTCTTTGGTGCCAGCATGTGTTCTTTGCAGATTTTCCATTAACATTGGATCAGAAACAGCTGCCATCAACTCAGGGAACATGTTGTTTTGAGACATATTCTTCAAAAACTGTGATATCAGCAACTCGGTTGAATCAGTGACAGATATCTGAGTTGATGCTGGGATGGTCAAATTATATTCTGATGCAAGAATCTGCCAAATATTTTGTGAGACAGTGTCGGTGATGGTCTCAATTGCAAGGCACAAAATGTTTTCATATAGAATTGACCTGTCAATTCTGTCTGCTCATTAACATTCGAATACATTCTCTTTGTTCTTGAGAAAAAGAGTTTAAAAATTCTGTGATTGTTGTAAGCAATTTGTCCTTTGTATGCTTAGCTGTGTGTCTAGCACATGAATCTAAATCTGAATCTGCAAAAGAAGAACCTTCATCATGACAGTCAGGAGATTGGTGGGTTTCCATGAATTTAGAAACTTGTGTCTGAGGAAAATGAGCTCTGTCATGTTTGTCATATTGATTTTTCCTTTGCATATCTGCCATATTATTATATAAGGCAGAAGGACATTTGCCTGGACTGACAGTATAAGAAATCTGGTGGGATTCCTTCACAGCGTTTTCAGAACTTTTGAATTCTCTCTTGAGACTCTGAAGGGAACCTAAGGATATGTCCAGGGGAGGTGGTGAGTCTACATTTTCTTCTTTGACTGAATTGTCAGAAACAGTAGCTGGAGAGATTTTATGTCCTTCTTCTGAACTTAACAGGGTGCTTTCAGTTTGTTTGTTTTTCTGAAAGCTTAAGACTTTGATAGGTTCATCATTTAGATCCTTCACTATCTTCTTTGCTTCACCGGCCAATGAGGAGGCAGGGGATTTATTATTGCTGCTAGTTGAAGGAGAATGATGGGCATTCTCAACCACCTGCTTAGTAATTTTGTTTTTTCTCATGAGAGGATATTTGACTTGGCTTTGGTCCCAGGACTCTTGGCTTTGAAATGTTTATTCCATGTATGCTTCCATGGCATATCTTTAATTTTATAAAATAAGGCACCTTTGCCTCGACAGGCAACATTAATATCTACCACTGTATCACACTCATTGCTTGCAGTTTCTACCCCAGTGGAGCTTGTTGTATCTGGAGAGTTTTCATTTGTGTACTCACCTGTACTGGCATTTTGAGATTTTTCTCCTCAGTTTGTTCTTCTGTTGACTTTTGAAAACTTGAAGTACCGTCACTTACTTCTTCTAAATCTGAAGGGCGGATTCCTGGTGGCTCTTGACCATCCTCTTCAGAAACTATCATTAGTGTTGGTCTTTCGACAAATACTTTTCGCAATTTAGATTTTTTGTCCAAATGCCTATGTAGCTTTTCTCTGGCAGATCCACGCTGGCCAGAAGATTTTTCCTCCTCCTTCCATTTTTTGAGAAGCTGTCTTGTCTCGTCAACACTCTCAATAGCCTTTACGCATATTTGATCAGCAAAGTCGTTTTCATTTGTGTACTCGCCTGTACTGACATTTTGAGATTTTTTCTCCTCAGTTTGTTCTTCTGTTAACTTTTGAAAACTATAAGACCCGTGACTTACCTCTTCTAAATCTGAAGGGCGATTCTTAAGTGAACCAGGGGATATGTTGCTGGGAGTTGGTAAATGAATTTTTTCCTCTTTGACTAAATTTTCATTAACAGTAGCCAAAGTCAATTTATCTACCTGATCTGAACTTAACTGGACATTCCCTAGCGTATCTGCCATATTATTAAATAACGCAGAAGGACATTTGCCTGAACTGGCAGTATAAGAAAACTGCTGGGATTCCTCCACAGCGTTTTCAGAACTTTCGAAGTCTCTCTTGGGACTCTGAAGGGAACTTAAGGATATGTCCAGGGGAGGTGGTGAGTCTACGTTTTCTTCTTTGACTGAATTGTAAGAAACAGTAGCTGGAAAGATTTTATGTCCTTCTTCTGAACTTAACTGGGTGCTTTCAGTTTGTTTGTTTTTCTGAAAGCTTAAGACTTTGATAGGTTCTTTAATTGGATGCTTCCCTTTCATCTTTGCTTCACCGCCAATGAGGAGGCAGGGGATTTATTATTGCTGCCACTTGAAGGTGAATGGTGGGCTTTCTCAACCACCTGCTTAGTAATTTTGTTTTTCTCATGAGAGGATATTTGACTTTGGTTTTTGTCCAAGGACTCTTGGCTTTAAAATGTTTATTCCATGTATGCTTCCATGGCATATCTTTAATTTTATAAAATAAGGCACCTTTGACTCGACAGGCAACATTAATATCTACCACTGTATCACACTCATTGCTTGCAGTTTCTACCCCAGTGGAGCTTGTTGTATCTGGAGAGTTTTCATTTGTGTACTCACCTGTACTGGCATTTTGAGATTTTTCTCCTCAGTTTGTTCTTCTGTTGACTTTTGAAAACTTGAAGAACCGTCACTTACTTCTTCTAAATCTGAAGGGTGGATTCCTGGTGGCTCTTGACCATCCTCTTCAGAAACTATCATTAGTGTTGGTCTTTCGACAAATACTTTTCGCAATTTAGATTTTTGTCCAAATGCCTATGTAGCTTTTCTCTGGCAGATCCACGCTGGCCAGAAGATTTTTCCTCCTCCTTCCATTTTTTGAGAAGCTGTCTTGTCTCGTCAACACTCTCAATAGCCTTTACGCATATTTGATCAACAAAGTCGTTTTCATTTGTGTACTCGCCTGTACTGACATTTTGAGATTTTTTCTCCTCAGTTTGTTCATCTGTTGACTTTTGAAAACTATAAGACCCGTGACTTACCTCTTCTAAATCTGAAGGGCGATTCTTAAGTGAACCAGGGGATATGTTGCTGGGAGTTGGTAAATCAATTTTTTCCTCTTTGACTAAATTTTCATTAACAGTAGCCAAAGTCAATTTATCTACCTGATCTGAACTTAACTGGACTTTCCCTAGCGTATCTGCCATATTATTAAATAACGCAGAAGGACATTCGCCTGGACTGACAGTATAAGAAAACTGCTGGGATTCCTCCACAGGGTTTTCAATACTTTTGAAGTCTCTCTTGAGACTCTGAAGGGAACCTAATGATATGTCCAGGGGAGGTGGTGAGTCTACGTTTTCTTCTTTGACTAAATTGTAAGAAACAGTAGCTGGAGAGATTTTATGTCCATCTTCTTCTGAACTTAACTGGGTGCTTTCAGTTTGTTTGTTTTTCTGAAAGCTTAAGACTTTGATAGGTTCATGATTTAGATCCTTCACTATCATCTTTGCTTCACCGGCCAATGAGGAGGCAGGGGATTTATTATTGCTGCCACTTGAATGTGAATGGTGGGCTTTCTCAACCACCTGGTTAGTATTTTTGTTTTTTCATGAGAGGATATTTGACTTTGGCTTTTGTCCCAGGACTCTTGGCTTTGAAATGTTTATTCCATGTATGCTTCCATTGCATATCTTTAATTTTATAAAATAAGGCACCTTTGCCTCGACGGGCATAATGAGAAGACTGTGAGGATTTCTCAACAGCATTCCCTGTACTTTTAATGTCTCTCTCACTAACATTAATAGGTACAAATGTATCACACTCATTGCTTGCAGTTTCTACCCCAGTGGAGCTTGTTGTATCTTGAGAAATTTCATTCGTGTACTCACCTGTACTGACATTTTGAGATTTTTTCTCCTCAGTCTGTTCTTCATTTGACTTTTGAAAACTTAAAGACCCGTCACTTAGCTCTTCTAAATCTGAAGGGCGGATTCCTGGTGGCTCTTGACCATCCTCTTCAGAAACTATCACTAGTGTTGGTCTTTCGACAAATACTTTTCGCAATTCAGATTTTTTGTCCAAATACCTATGTAGCTTTTCTCTGGCAGATCCACACTGGCCAGAAGATTTTTCCTCCTCCTTCCATTTTTTGAGAAGCTGTCTTGTCTCGTCAACACTCTCAATAGCCTTTACGCGTATTCGATCGGCAAAGTCGTCCACAGAGATGGAGCTTGATAGCTCATCAAATTTTACATAAAAAGCCATGTTTTTCTGTGCTTCTGTTTTTTCTGCTTGTGGAATGTGTTTCAAAGTTGATTTGAGGTTAATACAGGATCTGTTCTGGTTAGCTGCCTCTATTCAGTGGTTCTGTTGACAGAGCTGAGGTCTACAGACAGTTTCCTAGCGATGAGGTCACATGGACCTTGTGATGTCATGAGCAGAACTCTGTTGCCATGGTAACAGTCAGACTCACAGCAACTGCTTAAACAGGGAGAAAAAAACTGTTTTCTTTCAAAACTTGCAAATCTAGTACATAGACAATGTTAGACAATTGCCATAAAATAACTTCAAAATTATAATATTACGTAATTAAGTAAGAAGAAGAGAATTATTTTATTTTTTTGACAGATATATTGTATGTTGTAACATAATAAACTGTTATTGCTGTAAATATTTATATATATATATATATTTATACTCTATTGTAAATGTAAATTTAACAGTGTCAAATCAAGTTGATTGTTAAGCATCATAAGCCATAATGCATACATCTGTACCAACTGTCATTTGTTTTCAATTTTTGGGTTTTTTTCTTTTTTCAAATAAATTTTTATTTTTTATTTTTATAACAAACATATTATTACAATAAAATATTCTTTCTTTTGTCAAACTGTGTATTGATTTAACTATTATCACAATTATTATAGCAAAAAATAGCTGCCAGTTTATTCTAATATCACAGGGAAAAAAGAAAACCTTGTTTGCTTGCCTGGATTTGTTCATGTCCATTACCTTAATTTTAAAGATCTGTTTGTTTGCTTTAACATTTAAGACAGGTGAGAATGGTTACCTTTAGGGGTCCTTCAAACCAGGGCATTTAAACTTTTGATCAGGGTCATTTGGGTAGTTTTTGTCATCATTATGATTTAAAAAGAGACACACACAACGACAGTGTGAACTGTGGGGAGAGTGAGAATCGAACCGCCTACCTCACGTTTGAAGAACGACTGCTCTACCACTGAGCTCCTTCCACTTTTTGTGTTTCTGTTGTTCATAAATAAAACAAATAATCTGTCCCCTGCTTGTCTTGAAATGTCTTTAAATGTGAGTAAAACAAAAAGCCATTATAATTATTATTAGTTTAAAAATTAAAAATGGTAGGTAATAATAGATGAGGACGGAAATTTTTCAACTCTGTCTGACAAAATGACGGAGAGTGATTGTTATGGGAATTGTATATCTCCATTATTATTATTATCTTATTAGTACTGTTCATTCTGTTCATGTAATGTCAGTCTGTTCATGTCATGACATATTCCTCTAACAGTATGTCATTTACAATGTCTCTTTAAATAAATACCCATTTCTATTCACTCTTCAAATCAATTACCCTTTACATGGATTACACACAGTGTGTGACGTACTTTTGTAGAAGAAGAACACACTGAGCAGCAGCAGCAGCAGCACAGCCACAACTGTAACAATAACCAATGTTTTCCAAAGTTCATCTGTGAAAGAAGGACAGATTGTTTGGTTTACAATGGTCTTATTAGTAAGAAACCATACAAAAAATGACTATTGTATATTTGTTTTATTGGAGCAGTCTGTGAAATGTAGTAAAATATGTCATAAATTAGGTTTTGTCAATTAGCTCTATGTTGAGTCTGATATATTGTATATATAGCCTTATAAAGTTTTAAACAGACGACAAAGCATTAAGTAAAGCACCTGTACAACAGTATCAGAGGCTCCCTGCACCTGTGCATATTTGTATTATTTTGGTACTCCTGCTCAAAAACATACTCTGATCCTGGATGCCTTCCACTGTTATGCCAATGATACACAGCTGTATTTAATACTACTGACATCATGCGTCTTGAGGCCTTCCTCGTTTCAATTAAAACATGAATGTCTCAGAACGTCCTTCATCTGAACTCAGATAAAACAGAGCTCTTGTTAATTGGTCCTGCCAGTCATCGTCACAAGTTCAACAATCTTACTGTCTCAATCAACAACTGTGTGTTGGAGCAGGGCAACACTGCGAGGAACCTCGGTGTCATTTTTGACTCCACACTATCTCTGCAGCAGCACATTAGTGAGGTCACTAAACTGGGCTTTTTAAACTTGAGGAATATCTGAAAAATTTGCTTCTGCCTCTCTTTAACTGAAGCTATCGAGATATTGGTTTCTCAAACTGGGTTTCTAATGACATCTCCAATTTTTCAGGTTTGTTGTCATCTAACTCTATAAAACCTTTCAATAAAATTATAAAGAATTTAATATTTCTTCTAAGGCTCTTATAGATCTTCTAAGGAACCTTAATGTAAGTCGCTTTAGATTAAACTGCTGCTAAATTACTAAATGTATGTAAAATGTAAATGTATTCTCTCTTTGTAGTGAGTAAATGAAATGTTGAATATGCATAGTATGCATATTCAACATTTCATTAATTTATTAATTAACATTAACATTCATTAACATTGTGCACATTGTGATGGAGGGGTTTGTGTTTTGCTGAGTCCGTCGGTTGACGCTGTGACTGTCACTCATGTCTCAGAGCCACTCATCTTTGTTTAAGGCTGGTTTCTAACACTTAAACACAGCTTGACTGAATAAAAATAACATAATAAAGTTGAGGGTAGACTTTTATGTCTAACACGATTACATATAAATGAATCCACTTCCTCAAGTCCATATTAAGAAATCAAGTAGTTTAGCGATTACTTAAAGCAGTTACATGGAACAACTTAACACAACATAACATTTTTAATTAAATCTCACTTTTTTATCTTAGAGTGAAACTGTAGGGTGAGCTTCAGAAAAATAACATAATAATAAAATAACATAAGAAAGTTGAGTAATCTATATTAAACACTATTACATAGAAATGAATTAGCAATTATTTAGAGCAGTTAAGTTGAACAAGTTGGCATTTTAATTTAAATTAAAACTTGTGTAGTATTGTACATATATTTATGTAAATTTTAAATGGATATTATGTTTTTAAAATGAATCTCGTTAGGGCACCACCCCGGCTTTTACAGGTCCGAGAAAACCTATTCTTTTAATGATCTGAAGGAGAATTCTTCTGTAATTGAATATAACTTATATAAACAGAAACCACCTTACAATGCAGGAACGTTTAATGGAGTTTATTAAAGATTACAACAAGTGAAATGAATGATAATGTTATGAAAATGGCCTAGTTATGGGAAAACAACGAGGATAATTAACACAAGAATGGTTGACAGCAGAACAATAACATTTACTTATCAGAACTTTGTGGAGTAAAGGAGGTTTTTGATTATTTAAAAGATATTATTAATCTTAATTACCGGGGTATTTGAATGGGCGGATATGGTAGCGGTTTTTATGGGCCTGGGCTTGGATAATACACAGTTTTATAACACCAAACTTTAACGGAGGTCCTGGCGGCAAAAGGTCGAAGGATTCTCCAAACTTTTGAAGCGTTTTGTCCGGCGGGTTCTTTCCCAAAACGACCACATGGCTGCACGGGCGTGTGTGGGGCGTGTTCAATGTGGTTTCCAACAAAGGAATTGGATTGAAAGTTTAAACAGGTTTCTAACTTATAATAAACTCTCCTTGGTTCCACAATTGCCATCATTATTAGTTTCCCAGCACCAATCACACATCACATTGATACCGTAGAATTTATAAAGAAATGCATATTTAAGCCTGTAGAAAAATACACACACATTGACATGTTATTAAGCTGCTGTAAGAAAAGGAGGAAAAGGAGAGAAGTCATTCTATCTTGGTTAAAACTTATAGTATGAATTACTAACACATTTAATAATTTTGACTTTAATGCACTTTCTTTTAATGGATTCCAGACAAAGCGGACAAAGTTCCCTCTGCTCCCTGCTTTCTGTATGCTTCTCTGTCTTGTCTCGTCATACTAAATTTTCTCTTATTTCTTGGACTCTACTGCCAGCTGGACTCCTACCGATCCTACCGATATGGATCTTATTACCTGGTCTCTGAGCGCTATTGACACAATTTTTCACAAAAGCAGGTTGCTCCGGGGGAACCCAGCTTTTGGATTTTGGATTATTATTTTTGGAATTCCTGCTCATTGGCCTGGGAAATGACTTAAAACTACCGGAAAATTTGTAATTCAGCTGCCTTAAATCTACCCAGCTGCTGTCTGCTGAAATAAAACTGTGCTTCTGTGACGTGAAAACAGTTAAAATGATTACATCAAAGAGTCGCACAATCCGAGGAGCTGACTCGACATCTACGGACTGTGGACGTACAGAAAGACTTTAACACCGAGTCAGGCCTGTTCTTAATGGATATGAAGGGGTTTCATCCAGAGAAGAGTGGATAACATCTAGAAACTGACCTGTAAGTATTACGGGCCTGACCATGGATAGGAACATCAAGGTTACTCCACGAAATGGGCGCGCACTTGACGCTGAGAACCAGAACACTGCGCTGGATAAAATGGCTGCAGTGTGAATTGTCATCTTTGTTGTGTTTTTATGTATACATGTAATATGATCCACACAAGACTAGTTTTCCCTTGGGGACCAATAAAGTAATCTTGAATCTTGAATCTTGAGTGAATAAGCACAAAATTGTCCTTTTATGAGAAGTGAGCGTAATTAGTCCATTTGACCACCAGAGGGCAACATTTGATGGTTCTAGGAGACTATGATCAAAGACATCCCTGCCTCTTTATGGCTAAGGAGGGAAGGTCTCTGGGGAGTTTCAAGACACATTGTTTCTTAAAGAGTTATGATTGTCTGACATGTGTGTGGATTCTGGCACCGTTGTTCTGTCCTGCTCATGAGTCACTTTGACCCGGCCTGTTGGACCCAGGCTTTGCCTTGTTGTGAAAACTGAACAGAGTCGTTAATTTAAATATCCTTACTGCTTTGTTAGCTTTTATAACATGAAACATGTGGGAGGCAAAAAGTGTTAATCCGTGGGGAATTCTTCATGTTCAAACAACCTTTCTGAGTGTCTGAAAGGATCAAAAGCATAAATTGTTAATTCGTGAGGAATTTGTGACGGTTCTGATCACTACACTCGAGTTTATTTCTGAAAGTGGAGTTTAGAGCAATATAACTTCAAATAGTGGAAGGGGCTACAGCCACAGGTTCAGAGTCTTTCAGAACTTTCAAAGAAAATAATGGGAGGGGCAAACTTTACTTTTAAAATAAAGTTTAGCCTAGAGATCATCTTATTTATCTTACTTTCTGCAGAAGAGAAGTGTGTTTCCAATGGGATAACGTCAGAAACTGTCGATACTTCACAAAGAAGAAAACTGGAGAACTAACCTCATTTCTTTTTGTCGTGTTGTTGAAGCAGTTAAACCCTGAAAAAGGAAACTGCATCATTAACCACAGAGACACACAACCGTCTGAAAAATAGTCTCTATTTTAATCTGTTTGATTGCCAGTGTTTCTCATTTAAAATGTCTCTTGTATAAATAAAATACCATTTCTATTCTATTGTGAAAACATACTTATGTAAATGAAGAACACAGCGAGCAGCAGCAGCACAGCCACAAGGACAGCTTTTACAATATTATATGTTTTCCAATGGCCAGCTGTAAAATCAGGACAAAGACTTTAGTTTATGATGGTCTTATTAGTAAGAGACCAAACAGTAAATGACTCTTATATACATTTGTTTTATTGGAGCAGTCTGTGAAATGTTGTGAAATATGTCATAAATGAGGTTTTCTTAATTAGCTCGATGTTGAGTTCAGAGTGATACTGTATGTTGTATATATAGCCTAGAAACTCCTCCCTCTACTGACTCTACTACTCAGCTCTCTTACCAGTTGATCTCAGAATTGATAAAGTCTCTTGGAATTAGAGACAAACGTCTTCTCCTTAAAAACTGAGACAAGAAGCTTTTACGTAAACCTTTTTTTCAAGATTTCCTGAAAGACTGAGAACCTTCACAGACCTATATACCCTTCACAAAGTTTTAAACAGACTACAAAGTGTTGAGTATTATTTCAGTAACACTTACGAGAAGGGAGCACATTTCATTATCAATTCATGCAGGACTCATGCATTAAACTCACCAGTAAGGATCATGTTTTCATCATATTTTTATCCTAACCTTGACTCTGGGCATGTACAAATGCATGAGTCCTGCAGGATTTCATGATTAATGTGCCCCTGCTCTAAAGTCTTACCATTATTTCATGTTTGTGTTGGAGACAGAGTATAATAACCTGAAGTTGTTGTCACTGTGTCCTGAGAAACCAAGCAACTGGAAAATAAATAATAAAGTAAAAGCTGCTTATTCAAGGATAACTTTACAGTCTTTATTCTTATGTGTTTGAGCAACATTGAGTTCTTAACTCTGCTGTGACGAGCGAGTAGAGGAGAGGAGGGGGTCAGATGTGAGCCAACATTAGAACATGGTACAGACAGGAACTTAAGCACTTCTAAAGGGACAGTCAATGTTTTGTTTAAAAGAGTCTATGAGATACTTAGAGACAGGTCACAAAAGCCTTTTGAAGCTTTGAGATTAAATTATCTCATTTTATTTGGTTTTAACATTGTCATTGGACCCAGTGTCATAAGCACTGCCTGAAAATGTCTAAAATTAAACATAAATATTTAAATACTTTGTACACTTCCACGGACGTTCATGTTTGTGTATTCAAGTCTACTTATTATTTCCTCTGGGCTATTGACATCTGTTCTGACCATTAGTCGTCTGCATTTGAACTGAACTCACGCTCATCTTTGTTTAAGGCTGGTTTCTAACTCTCAGAACACAGCTTGACTGAATAAAATATTATAATAAAGTTGAGTAATCTATCTTGAACACTATTACATATAAATCAAACAACTTCCTTAAATCCATCTTGAGAAATCAAAACAGTAAAACACGTGGAACAAGTTGACCTAACATTTTTAATTAAATCTCAAGATTATTTCTCAAAGTGAAGCTGTAGGGTGAGCTTCGGAAATCTTTCTTAGTTATGCTTTAACCCTCTCACTCAGGTAAAAGTCATATTTACCTGTATTCAGTGACAGGATGAGTAGAAGAAAGCTCCTCATTTTGCTGATATCAGCTCAAACCCAGTCTGATTCCAATGTCTTATTTAAAATGATCTGTTGCCTAATGATCTCTAAACAATGAACATTGAAGACATTCCTTTTTTGTTTCACTTCTTTAGAAGTCAATTTTCCACACTACAGCAAACTGTTTATTTTTTAATTTTTTTGCTGCAATTTACTTCCTTAATTAAAAAGGAACATTGTACAGGTTAGGTGCCAACAAAACGCATAAATGTTACATATTATTAAACATAAATAATTCATTGTTTGTTGTGGAGTTTAAATAATAAGTTATGGATATTTTAAACTGTCACATTACTTTATATTAATACGTCTTGAACTGAGTCAGTAACATGTCTGTCCCAGTCCCTCTGCTTTAAAACAAACAGAGAATCTATTTTCTGGTATCCCGTCCCATTTCATCTTAAACTAGCAGCAGGTACAGAGTTGCATTTGACTCTACAGTAGCCATATGGATGTGTGTTAGCTCAGTAGGTCAGGTGTGTTGTCAGTGGTTAATTTTATGAACATAATTCATGTAGACTTGAGAAACATTTGAGAGAGTTTGACCAAGGGTTTTTGTTATAAATGGCTGGTCTGACATCTACAAATACTGCAGTTTTTGTGGACTGTACCTGGGTCTGCAGTGAACATGACTAAAAGATGAGGTAGCCCAGTACTAATAGAGAAATAAATGATAAATGCAGTCTATAACAGTAAACAGTACAGAACAAGAAAAGTTATTCCAATAAAGGGATAGCATTTCTGGCCATTAGACATTGTGTGTTTTTTCATCTGTTGCTTTAATGAGGGAGACATTATTATTGTTGGTTATTACGGTGGACACAACAACAACAAATGACACAAACATAACAAAAACAAACATAAGCTAACAACACAACACCGTTAAACCACAACACAACAGAAATTCACTCCACAGTCACACACTGGTGGTGGAGACATTTTTGTGACTACAGCCCGTCCAGACCACCACCAAACACCAGGGTCACAGCTGGACCACCACTAGAGGCAAGGTGGGTCAAGTGTCTTGCCCAAGGACACAATGACAGTATAACCTCCAGTTATAGGACGACCGCTCTACCACCGGGCCGCTGTGTCCCGTTCAAACTGAACAAGACAAGGCAAGACCCCTTGTAGGGTAAGAAAAAACTACCCCCAAAAACATTCCGAGACAAAGAGAAACCTCAGGGAGAACCACAAAAGGACGATCAGGCCATGCAGGAATGTGACCAGAAAAATACATACAAATACCCAAAATATATTTACAAAAAAACACTTTTTTATTTATTTAGTCCTTTATTTTTATTGGCAATGTCCAGTGTCCATTCTGTGTGTGTGGAAGGGTGGATGGGACCGCAGCCAACATCAAGGTAGGGATGTTAATAATACATTTATGTAATAATATTGTTTGAAAAATACACAACTATAATTCCCATTTTATTATGAATGTTTATTTTTTATATTGGCAGGAAAAAGCAAACCAGCTCCAGTGTGTATCTCCAACAGACAGACTTCATTAAGCACTTTAATACAAGATTAACTTCATTATATCTATATCCCTCACACTTATCCAGTGAACCAGAGCCACAACATTTGGTCTTTTACAATTAATAATACATTTATTTATTAAACTTTAAACTTAAACTTAAAAATTTTAAAAATCTCAAAGAAACATAAAACATTCAGTGAATGTTTCTATAAAAAGTCTAAGAGTTTGCAGTTTGCTGTGGCGTGTTCATCGTTGAATAAAGAACATTTATAGTAAACGTTTCGTCAGAGGAGGAGGGGCTGGGGTTGATCTCAGTGCTTCTGGTCTGAGCTGAAGTGGGATGGTCCAGAGTGAAGTAGAGTGGTAGAGGGGGGGGCTCAGAGGGGAGAGTGACAGTGGTGTAAATAGTCTTCAGTGCAGTCCCTGAGCCGGGCAGCTGGGGGCGCTCATCTATCTCCTCGTAATAGTGCTCCTTCAGAAAACAAGGACACAAAACACACGTGTGTCAAACTTTTAAGTCTATTCAAATTTTATACAAACAAGTAAAGTGGACATATCTGGATATTAAACTTAAAACAAATTTATGAAAGCACTCCTAAGTCATGTTAAATAATTGTTTTAAGAAATCAATGCATTAGGTGTTTCTGTGCAGTAAATGAACACAAACACCTGATATATTCTTCTAATAGCTGCTTTTGTGTTCATTTATGAAAATTAACCATGTGCTTTTTGGTTTAGATTTTACTTAGAATTGTTGGGGCCTTGGTTTATTCCTTTTTAAAAATGGAACAAAACTGACCAAATGTTTGACTCTTATCCCACTGTTTAAGAAACATTTCACTTATTTCAGAAGAAAAGTGTCAGAGAAGCATTATTTTCACTTTAGAAGTTGTTCTATTTGAACTAATAAGACTGTACAGTGAGCACTAACCTGTCTGTTTTCTGTCGTGTTGTTGAAGCAGTTAAACCCTGAAAGAACCACAGAGAAACACAAACATGTGTCAGAGTTTGATTTCCAGTGTATGTCATTTAAAATGTCTATTATCTAAAGAAATGCCCATTTCTATCCACTGCCTTCAAATCAATAACCCTTTACATGGATTACACACAGTGTGTGACATACTTTGTAGAAGAAGAACACACTGAGCAGCAGCAGCACAGCCACAACTGTAACAATAACCAATGTTTTCCAAAGTTCATCTGTGAAAGAAGGATTGTTTAGTTTACAATGGTCTAATTAGTAAGATTCCATTCAATAAATAACAACTGTACATTTGTTTTATTGGAGCAGTCTATGAAATGTAGTAAAATATGTCAATAATGAGGTTTTGTTAATGAGCTCTAGTTCAGCCTGATATGTTGTATATATAGTCTTACAAAGTTTTAAACAGACGACAAAGTGTTGAGTGAAGCACCTGTACAACAGTAACAGAGGCTCCCTGCACCTGTGCATATTTGTATTATTTCTGGATGAAGGGAGAATGTAAACATGATTCTTACCTTGCTTTCTAATTGTCTGTGTTGGAGACAGAGTATAATAACCTGAAGCTGTAGTCACTGTGTCCTGAGCAGTAGAAGAGATGGTTGAGACTGTCGAAGAAGCAACTGGAATAAAATCATAATAAAATAAATTCTGCTTATTCAAGGATGACTAAATAAAATGTTGGTCTATGAAATAAAACACTCACCTACAGTCAGCTCCAGTTTGTGAAAGAACAGGTTGTCATTCACTGTAGAGTTTTTATATCCACACCAATAAGACCCAGTGTCTTCTTTTCTTACATTTAGTACAGTTATAGTGACACTTTTTACACCGTCATCTTTAAACAAAAAACTTCCATTCCTCCTGATTCCACTGCTTATTGTGTTTGTGCCAACGAGGTTTTGACATTTTAATGGATCTTCTCCTTTACAGAAAAACTTGCTTATTGGAAGATCTTTATATTTACACTCGTGAGTTAAGTTTTGTCCAGATGTTACTTGTTTCTGAGTGACTTCAAAATCTAAAGAGAAAAAGACACATGACTTATTATTTTACAGTCTTTATTCTTATGTGTTTGAACAACACTGAGTTCTTAACTCTGCTGTGACGAGCGAGTAGAGGAGAGGGAGACGGCTTCTGTGAGGACACTTGAGCGAGGAGGATACACCGGAGCTT
This sequence comes from Neodontobutis hainanensis, assembly GCA_024349245.1. Lineage (NCBI taxonomy): Eukaryota > Metazoa > Chordata > Actinopteri > Gobiiformes > Odontobutidae > Neodontobutis > Neodontobutis hainanensis. Next base: position 39,157 of record JALDNG010002678.1, on the reverse strand, counting down.
CCTTAAGGAGCAAGGTTGGACGGACATGTGTCTCTTGTGTTTCGTTTAAATATGAGCCACAATAATGTTTTACTTTTATTTATTTTTGTGTCTTTTCTTGACTCCAATTAAATCTAGTTAATTCATAATGTAATTCAACTCTGAACACAGTGTTGTAGTGAGTCAAACAAGAGATAAACAACTGGGTCAGAGCTCAAAATTACAGTGTTTTGGGATTTTTCCACAAGGACTGCTTTAGCTCTGTTGTGGCCACTCAAGGTACTGCAATGAAAGAATCCCAGGCCTCACTAACCACAATGGGTTCTGCTCAAACCCTATATTTTATTTCTCTTCCTCATCTCTCAGTTTATTATTAAGTCATATTACCACCACCTGCCCTCTACGTTACGAGAAATGTGGAGGCGGCAACCGTCATCTCCTCCTAAACTCTGTGTGTCCTGCTGGAAATATAAACCATGTACTGTTTACCTCTTTAAGCAAAACCTTCCGTTGCACAATTGTTACTGTCTGTCTGTTTTGTTTCTCTTTGCAAGGATTAAACCTAACTATTATTTTCAAATCATTTACCGTCTCCATCGTCTGCTCATTTAATCTGTAAAGTAAAATGTTATAACTCACTCACAGCAGAGATCATACAGTCTTTTCATGCCCTGCACTCTCCTGTCTCCTCTTTGTGTGGGACTAAGACGTGAGGAGACTTTAAAGTATTATGACTATTAGGTTCTCATAATGTTAGGACTGAAGAATACACTTACTGCAGATTGAATATATAGTTTAATAAAACTTGGTGAATGTTACTTACCTTTAACCGAGGTGTATTTTTCGTCGTGAAACTCTGTTTCCTTGTGTCTGTGACTCAGTGCCGCACCAGTAGACCCCAGCGTCCTGCAGACTCACATTATTGATGGTCTTTACAGGAGATGTTTGACGAGGATTGTGTCACAAGTGAAACTGTTCTCTTTGCAAATAAAATTAAAACCTCGGTGATTACAGTCGATGGTGGTTCGTGCTGTTCTGTAAGTAGTCTGAACTAAGTCTTCAAGATAAACACCTGAAAATATAAAAACACAGGGTATGACATTTTAGTGCTGTTTTATGAGTCAAATGATCACTGTTTTGATGAAGCCAAGATTTATTTTGATCCTGTTCCTTGTTCACAATGTCATAATCATAAAGCAGTTTTACACTACTTTAACAAACATTGCTTTACCTGATGTTCACAACATTTAACAGTATTTAACAATAACCCACAACTGACTCAAAACCACATTAGAATCTGTCCACATCGCTGGTTGTCATGGCAATGCGAGTGTCTCATATAGTTTCAGCTCAGTTAGTATTTTAACAACAACGTGAGTTTCAGCTCATTGTGTCACTTTAAGGGGAGATCAGATGTGAGCCAACATTTCGAACATGGTAAGTTTAGACAGGAACTTAAGCATCTCTTAAAGGGACAGTCCAGTATTTTGTTAAAAAGGGTCTATGAGATACTTAGAGACAGGTCACAAAAGCCTTTTCTCTGGTGGAACAGTAGAGGTCAGGTCAGGACGGGACAGTTTGGTTCGGGATACCCCTTCAAGAGCCTCTTTTTCTTCTCTGCTGTCTCCAGGAGAGCAGTGTCTGCCACATAAACATGACGCCATCCAAGCTCCACAAAAGTTATGTCTATATTTGAAATATAGAAAGTGTTTGAAGCAGACCTTTAAAACTTGGATATATTGTCATAATTTATTAAATAGTGTTAATCTTTGTGTTTAGAACCGAGAGGCTGGAGGTACAGATGCTGCAGTAAACTTTAAACTGTTTCTGGTTTATTCACAGTTTTTAGAACATTAAAATATAGAGATTCTGTTCTTTCACCTCTCATTTTTGCTCAAGGGAATGCTAGCTATCGTCCAGTCAGCTGAGAGAGACAGAGAAAGACCTGCCTGGGACCTCCTAGCTGAGGTGACTCCAAACTGGGACGTTGGGCCTTTTGGTACATTATGGTAATTGCCATAATAAGTCGCCATAATATTTCCTCTGGACCATTGACATCTGTTCTGACCATTAGTCGTCTGCATTTGACCTGAACTGGAACCAATCACAGCTGATGTTTTAGTGGTTCTACTTCCTGTTGTAGGACCTGAATACTCTCACAGCAGAAAAATGGATGGATTTAATGGATGAAATGGATAGATTTGTCAAAATAATTTTATGGATCCTTCTTTTGGAAATGTATATCGTTATAGCACTATTATTTTGTTCCTTAAAGGTCTTATAGGAATGAATGAAAAATTTATCTTACCATTTTTCAGCTCAAATTGTACCTCTTCATCTCTTTTTTCATTAAACTTGCATTTGTACTTTCCAAAGTCCCAATCAACAAGTGGCTTTACAAACATCCTCAGATGTCTCCCTGTTTTGTTGTTGTACATAAAAAGTCCTGGGTCCACTTCTTTCCATGTATTTACTTCAGGATTTTCTATCCTTCCTCTTGGGGTCATTACTTTGATGTTTCTGTCATTTGTGTTAGAATTAGAATAACTGCAGGTGAAATCAACCCAGCCTCCTGTACATCCCTGTACTTTTACTGAAGCCAAGCCTCCTGCAGAACAAACACAACATCCAAATTATAAAAGAACAATGTCAACAGTAGTAAACATAAAACAGCACCGACCGACACAAGTCTCAGGTCATGTTCACGTGAGAGTCACAAATTACTTTATTTGACTTTAAATTTAACCAAAATAGTATCATCACTCATGTTGAAACCAGCAAAAATACAGAGAAGAAGGCGAGCGTTGTAGTCCAGAGCTGCACTGAGGAGTATTTACAACATTGTGATTCAATGAAGGAAGTCAAATCTTACTTAGTTCTGCTTTAAATCTCTCAGTCAAGTAGAAGTCATATTTACCTGTATTTAGTGACAGGATGAGAAGAAGAAAGATCATCATTAACTGATGTTTCCTCAAACCGAGTCTGATTCCAGTGTTTTGTTTAAAATGATCTGTTGCTGACTAGTCTCTAAACGAAGTGAAATAAATGAACATTAAAGCACTTCCTTTTTGTCTCATTTCCTAAAAGTTAAATTTCCACACTGCAACTAACTATTGCCTTTTTTTAGCTGCAATTGACTTCCTTAAAAGGGAACATTGTACAAGTTTTGCATAAATGTTACACATCATTAAAAAAATGGACAGCCACACTTTCTGCCATGGTCTCACTCTCTGCCCGAAGCCCCAAGAGATTGTACCTTGAGGCTGGGCACAAAGAAGAAGAGCGGCCTGGGCCCTGGTCCAGGTCGCTTGCACCGTCGGATGAATGGCTGGATCAAAGGTATCATGGATTCCTGCTCCTAGTTGGGGAACAAGAGGCCTGGAAGTCGTAGGCACACTTGAATGAAAAAGCCCCGTGGCTGTGCTAGTGGGTGTTTGTGGGCGTATTTACCCACAGCAGGTGGTTGGACCAAGACGAGGGCTTTTGCAAGGTGAAGCAGCGCAGTCTCCAACTCTTGGTTCATTCTCTCTCTCTGTCCATTGCTCTGTGGGTGGAAACCAGATGACAGTTTAACTGACGCTCTAAGGAGGGAACAGAACTCCTTCCAGTGAGAAGAGGTGAACTGAGAACCTCGGTCAGAGACAATGTCCAGGAAGAGATCATGTAGACAGAAAATGTTCTGTAATAGTAGCTCAGCCGTCTCCTTTGCTGAGGGAATTTTGGGTAAGGGAATGAATTTGGCCCACTTGGAGAAGCAGTGATGGTGAGCACCACAGTGTTGCTCTCGGAGGGAAGTAACCCTGAAATGAAGTCAAGGGAGATGTGGGTCCAGGGACAATGCGGGACCGGGAGACAATGGAGGAGACCGGCCGGAGCTAATGCAACGTCTTGTGCTGGTTGCAGACAGGGCACGCTCCTACAAATTTTGATTCCCAGAACCATTGACGGCGGAAATCCACTGTTCTCTTCACATGGCAGGTAAGCCTGGATGAGTGGCCACAACGGAGCACTTCTGACGGAAGGGTCTCAGGAACATAGAGACGACCCTCAGGACAAAAAACATTGTCCCACCTCGTTGGCCTGGGCAGCCTTCACCTTCTCATCCACACTACAGAAAGCGATCGCCACGAGGTGAGAGGGTGGTAGGATGGGTTCTGGTCCCAGTGCTGCTTCTTCCTCTGAGTGGAACTGCCTGGATGGGGAATTTGCTCTCTGTTTCTTGGAGCTGGGACAATACGACAATGTGAAGCAGAACGCTTGCCGGGAGTTCAGCCTCTTCGCTGGCCGGATGTACTCGAGGTTCTTGTGGTCAGTCCAGATTATGAACGGCTGCTCTAAGCCCTCAAGTCAGGGCCAATTTTACCGCTAGCAGTTCCTGGTTACCAATGTCGTAATTCTGCTCTGCTGGTGACAAAGAAGAAGGCCCAAGGATGGAGCTTCTGGTCAGCTGCCAAACGTTGGGATAGGGTGGCCCCTACCCCAACATCTGACACATCCACCTCTACCACAAACTTCCAGCCGGAATCAGGGAGGACTGGAGCAGATGTGAACTGGTTCTTCAGTCCGACGAATGGATGCCAGCGACCACAGCAACGGGACCTTGGAGGAGGTGAGGGCTGTCAGTAGGGTCGCCACAGTACTATACTTTCTGATAAACTGCCGATAAAAGAACCTCGGGAGAAAATCAGAATATTGTCAAGCTACACCAAAACTGACTTGTTGAGCAGATCCCAGAGCACGTTGTTGACGAGGGCCTGGAAGACTGCGGGGGCATTGGTGAGACCAAATGGCAAATATTTGTAGTAGCCACTGGGCATGTTGAAGGGGGTCTTCAACTCGTCCCCCTCTCAAATCAGAACCAGATGGTAGGCATTCCATACATCTAGCTTGGTAAAAATGGTGGCCCCCTGCAGGAGTTTGAAGGAGGAATCAATCAGCGGGAGGGGACAACAGTTCTTAATGTCGTTCTAACCCCTATTGTCAATGCAGGGCTGCAGCGTGCAGTCCTTCTTTACGAAAAAAAAACCCTGCCCTGGCTGGAAACGAGGAAGGACGGATACGTCCTGCTGCCAAGGAGTTGTTGATCTAAGTCTCCAAAGCAACGTTTCTGGACCCAACAATGAATACATTATTCATTAATCCCCCTTAGGGGTGACATACCAGGTACCAAGTCTATTACATAGTCATAATAGCGGTGAGGTGGCAGCAATGTGGCATTAGTCTTGTTGAACACCTCTGCAAAGTTTGTGTACTCAGGGACACTGTCAATGGAAGACGGAACCACCGTGCGTCTCTGAGGAGAGTTGGCGGGCTTCAGACAGGCGGCATGGCAGGAGGAGCCCCACTTCAGGATGACTATTGTGGTCCAATCAATGTGAGGATTCTTAAACAAGAATATCCTAAAATGAAGGGAATCTGTGGGCTTGAAATAACATAGAAACTCACAGTCTCTTGGTGATTGCCAGACATCCGCAGGGAATGGGGAGTTGTTTGGTGCGTGACCGTGCCCAAGAGATGTCCGTACAGAGCACTAGTTGTGGCAGACACTCCTGTGAGACCCCAACTGCAAGATTACACATGCATTTGGGTCCTGAGTCTGCCGTTTCAGATATGGCTTCTTTTTGAGTTTTAGCTGGCAACGGCGAATGGCAAGGTGGTCTGTGTTCCCGACAATGTTTTCTGGAAGTATTCCTGAGTCCATGTTTTGATTTCCATTACAGTAGCATTCCTGTATGTGATGCAGTGCCGTCTGAGGCCCAAAGATCACGGGATCTGGATGATAATTGATCATAGCTTCAGACTCTTTTTGCAATTTTTCGCTGAGAAACTCCTTTCTGATATTGCTCCATTATTTTTTGCCGCAGCATTGGGGGAATTGGTGATCCTCTGCCCATCTTGACTTCTGAGAGACACTGCCACTCTGAGAGGCTCTTTTTATTCCCAAGCATGTTGCCAATTGACCTAATAAGTTGCAAGTTGGTCCTCCAGTTGTTCCTTATATGTACATTTAACTTTTTTAGCCTCTTATTTCTACCTGTCCCAACTTTTTTGATGAGTAAATGTTTGGCATGACATTTCAAAATGGCTCACTTTTAACATTTGATATGTTATTGCACTTCTAATGTAAATAAAATATAAGTTTATGAGATTTGTAAACTATTGCATTCCTTTTTTTATTTAACAATTTGTAGAGTGTCCCAACTTTTTGGGAATTGGGTTTGTAACTGTTTGTAACTGAGTACAGGCTGATAATTTTTTGTTCTATAGAAATAAAATGTGTAAATAAAAATAAAAGTTTGTCTTAATTTGGTTGTCTTTCCGCATCTGTGTTGCTGCTTATGTCTGCAGCTGCTTGGAGCTGGTGGAGTCAGTTCTGAGGAGCCCATAAATACTTACAGAGCACAGGTTTTCTATCAAGCTTAGTTCTAGCAAGGCAACGCCGATCTGTAAGCCACTCTCCTGTTTTAGTCTCACTATATGTTGTAAACAGTTCTTAACTAAAACACATACTTAGTGTTTAGTCTCACTGCCGTAAGTCTCGCATAACCCAGGTATTAAACTACACAGAAATACATAAATATATGTAGATATTATACCCTGTTGATTTTGGCATGATAACATAACAACTAAAGGTAACCACCCTCACCTGTGATCTGTTTGCTTGTATAACAACTAAAGGTAACCATCCTCACCTGTGATCTGTTTGCTTGTCTAACAACTAAAGGTAACCATCCTCACCTGTGATCTGTTTGCTTGTATAACAACTAAAGGTAACCATCCTCACCTGTGATCTGTTTGCTTGTATAACAACTAAAGGTAACCATCCTCACCTGTGATCTGTTTGCTTGTATAACAACTAAAGGTAACCATCCTCACCTGTGATCTGTTTGCTTGTAATCTGTGTATGTGTATAAAAGGTCAGTGACTTTCTGGGCTCCTGACAGACCCTTGCATCTTTCATTCAGTGATGCACCTATGTTTCTGTCTTAGTCATGGGAAAAGCAAAAAAATTGTCAAAGGATCTGCAAGAAAAGGTAATTGAACTGTATAAAACAGGAAAGGAATATAAAAGATATCCAAGGAATTGAGAGGGTCTAAACTCTAATATAGAAGTGGAAAATGAGGGATTCTGTTGAAACCAAACCAAGGTCAGGTAGACAAATTTCAGCCACAACGGCCAAGAAAATAGTTTGGGTTGCAAAGAAAAAAACACAAATAACTTTAGCTGAAATACAGGACTCTCTGAAATAAAGTGATATTGCTCAAATACAAACCCACTATTGTTTTACAATTACACATATCATTTTTCACAAAGGTATTTTTGTGTTTTCAACTTAAAAGGTTTGATAAATATGTCCATAGGAACAGGTCTCAATGATTAAGGCTGGTCTGAGACTTAGTTCTTTAGATGCTAAGGCTGATTTAAAATCTGTAGAGTCAAAATTACAAAAGTTATTTAGTGTTATTTATTTACTAATCATGAAAAGAGCAATAAATCATCAGTAAAATGTATAGGTGTTGAAATATAATTTATCTACATTTACAATTTATGTATTTATGTACTGTTCCAAATACCCGATCAATGCTTAGGTGTGTTACAACACCTGAAGAGGTTGTACTGAAGAGGGCTAAGTTCTGCTCTGGTTTAAAAAGAATAAAAAGCGGTCACATGATGTGTTTCCACTGGTGTCTTGTTCTATAATATTTTGGATATTATGTGTTTTATTTTGTATACTTATTTAGTTATTCATTTATGCATGATGCATTTATGTTATGTGTCTTATTGTTTATATTTATGCATGGTTTATAATCCAGTAGGATGTTATATGTAATAAATCTAGAAACATATTAATAGTAAAGAGAAAACATAATGTCAGAGTGTATGGTTTTAACATGATAAGTTTAATGAACACACACACAGGGAAGGTCTAGGTTGAAGATAAAAGACATGTGCCTGGCACCAGAAGGGGTCAGGGGTCAGAATGTAACTGGGACAGAGGTTACAACAGAAAGGTGGGGTGGATCTTTTCCCAGTGAAGAGGTTGTAAAGTGTTAAAGCTGTCATGTGGAAAAATATAAAAGCCTAGTTTGAAGAGACAATCTTCGGTAGAGCTGGGGGTAGTCTTCTCGGGTCGTTTTGTTGTTGGGATTATGAACAATAAAAGACTCTATGACATGGAGATGGTTGTGTGTTTGTGAATTATTGATGATGATGGTGCATCTGAAGGCTGAGCCATCAGTTTCAGATCATTTTGCCACGAAAGCCTATAGCAGACATATAAACTGATAATTTACTGTAAAGATAAATATTTCACCTCTCTCTAAGTTTCTCATAAACATCAAACAAAAAGTGTAATTTAACTAAATGACCTTTTTTTTGGTAACACAATCATTCAGTCTTGTGTATTGCTGCATATTACCTTCTTATTGATCAAATGTCAGCACAGAAACAAGTAATACACAGAATATATATACTTTTTCATTGAACAGATCAGATATATGTGTAATATTTGTTCAGAGTAGCATGTCTTTACCTGTCACCAGTGAGAAAATGAGCAGAAGAAAGCCTTTCATTGTGATGTGTCTCTTTTCTGCTGCTTTTAATGAAGTATGTTGTTGTGCTTCTTCAGAGAGTCTCTGCTTGTGCTGCTGTGTTTCCTGAATAGATTATATCATATCTGTCTTGAATAATTTTCCACTTCTGACGAGTTAAAATGTTCACAAACTCACTCATCTTTAGAAACCTGTCCTGAGTAATATTTAATAAATACTTTTTTCTTTGTAATGTCATTAAAGCACTATATTCAGATCTGACAGCTAAAGTTAACACCAATGGTCAGGTCTCAGAGGGCTTTCCAGAGCTGAGAGGATGTGGGCCTGTATTATTTACCTTTAGTTTATTTGGTCTAAGGAAAGACGTTATGTACTTACAGAATCAGAAATAATATTGGAATTAGTTGGATCTTAGCAGAAACATAACATTTTTTTTTTTTACACAATGTCCTACTTTAATTAATAAATCCTCAAAAGTCTGTCTCGGCACTTTTAACATTTGCTTAAATGGATTGAATGTGCATTCTTCCTAAGTTCAATCATTGATTTCAAAACATGCCATTTTATTTAACATCTTTATTCAGAAAAAAAAGTCCATTAGTATTTTTTGTTATATTTGTAAAAGATAAACATTAGAGAATAAAGTTTGACACTCTCATCAAACCCAAACAACTAGGAGGCGTTCCCTCTCGACGTCCGGCTCTATTACTGGTCTGCCCAGTTTAGGATGATTCTCATTGGTTTTCAATTAAACAAGCGTCAACGTGGACTGTCTTTCTTTCATTACCAGTTAATATTGTGTGAAGGCTATGAACAGTAATATAATTATTTACAACACATGGCAGGTCTGGACCTGAAAAAGTATTATTTCTATTTAATCTTCCAAAGTATTAAACCCCTACATACCGGAACAGATTACGAGTGTTGGTTTCTCAAACTGGGTTTCTAATGGCATCTTCTCAGATTCTTTGTCATGTAACTCTCCAGCTGCAGAAGTCCCTTGGCAAGTTATGTCTACGTCTAGTCATGTCTAGTTCCTGCTTGGATTAGCATGAAGGACATGACACAGATTTGACCTGAAGAGAACTATTAGCACCCTGTAACTATAAATAAAATAAACAATAGAAAATAAAAATATTATCACATTCGCCCCTCTTTATGCTGATTAACATTAACATTAAACAATATATCATCTTGAGTGTGACTTGTACGCTACGGCAAAATACAGAAAGAATTAAGCATTTAAAACAGATTGTGTAGCTTCTGGCAGTGTCTCACAACAGCTCACAGCTCCTGTCCACAGCCTGTGAGCATCTACAGCGCCTTTGGTGTGAGCTGAAGTGGGATGGTCCAGAGTGACGTAGAGCAGTTCTGCAGGAAGCTCAGTGAGGAGTGGTGCCAATAGTCCTCAGTGCAGTCCCTGAGTCAGTCTGCAGGGGGCGCACATTTACGTTCTCATAGCTGTGCTCCTGTAGAAAATAATACCATGAATACTTATGTCAGGATCAAGTACAAAGAAAGTGTATTTAGTTTTATTCCGATGTATAAAGTGGTTATTTCACATTTGACTTCTCCAGCAGCCTTTAAGCTTTGTCAGATACTTGATCATTGTATTTGTTACGTTCAGTAGCTCAGAGTGATTACTGTCTAATGTCAGTCTCAGCTGTGTTGTGGGAAGTGTGAGCCTCTTTCTATTTAACATTGTGCACATTCTGATGGAAGGGTCTGTGTTTTTCTGAGTCTGTCAGTTTAATGTTCTGAAGGCCACAGTAGCTCAGTGGGTAGAGTGGTTAACCTACAACCGGAAGGCAGGCAGTTCAAACCAATTAACCTTGTTTCAGTGGCTGTAACACTGGTAATTAGAACAATGTAAGATGCTTTGGATAAAAGCGTCAGCTAAATGAAAAAATGTAAATGTTCAGTTTCTTGGTCAAGGACTCTCAAAGAAAATAATGGGAGGAGTAAACTTTACATTTAAAATAAAGTTTAGCCTAGAGATCATCTTATTAATCTTACTTATTGCAAAAGAGAAGTGTGTTATCAATGAGATAACGTCAGAAACTGTCGATACTTCACAAAGAAGAGAACTGGAGAACTAACCTCATTTCTTTTTGTCGTGTTGTTGAAGCAGTTAAACCCTGAAAAAGGAAACTGCATCATTAACCACAGAGACACACAACCGTCTGAAAGATAGTCTCCATTTTAATCTGTTTGATTTTCAATGTCTCTCATTTAAAATGTCTCTTGTATAAATAAATGACCATTTCTATCTATAACCATTTAGTTGTATGGATTACACTCAGTGTTTGTGAAAACATACTTTTGTAGATGAAGAACACAGCGAGCAGCAGCAGCACAGCCACAAGGACAGCTTTTACAATATTATATGTTTTCCAATGGCCAGCTGTAAAATCAGGACAAAGACTTTAGTTTATGATGGTCTTATTAGTAAGAGACCAAACAGTAAATGACTATTATATATATTTGTTTTATTGGAGCAGTCTGTGAAATATATTAAAATATGTCATAAATGAGGTTTTGTTAATTAATAATATTTTGTATTTAAAGTCTTATAAAGTTTTAAACAGACGACAAAGTGTTGAGTAAAGCACCTGTACAACAGTAACAGAGGTTCCTTGCTCCTGTGCAGATTTGTATTATTTCTGGATGAAGGGAGAATGTAAACATGATTCTTACCTTGCTTTTTTGTGGTCTCTGTTGGAGACACAGTCGTAGAAGCAACTGAAGAAAAAAATTTATAATAAAATATATTCTGCTTATTCGAGGATGACTAAATAACGTTGGTCAGCTCCAGTTTGTGAAAGAACAGTCTCTCATTCCCTTTAGAGTTTTTATATCCACACCAATAAGAGCCAGTGTCTTCTTTTCTTACATTTAGTACAGTTATAGTGACACTTTTACTTTGTCATCTTTAAATAAAAACTCCCATTGCTCCTGATTCCACTGTTTATTGTGTTTGTGTCAATGAAGTTTTGACATTTTAATGGATTTTCTCCTTTACAGAAAAACTTGATTATTGGAAGTTTAGTATATTTACACTGGTGAGTTATGTTTTGTCCAGATGTTACTTGTTTCTGAGTGACTTCAATATCTAAAGAGAAAAAGACACATGACTTATTACTTTACAGTCTTTATTCTTATGTGTTTGAGCAACACTGAGTTCAGACGGTTTACTCTGAGCAGCCACAACATTATGACCAGAATGAGAGGAACAAACAGGTCGTTTTGATTTATTTTCATATTTCCACTTCCTCTGTTTTAGTTCCAGGTTCTTCTCTAATAAAATCAAATGGACCGTCTGTCTAACTCACGGAGACAGGAGAGGAGACAAGTCAAAAAGTTTAATGTCTTGACCTCCAAAGACCCTAAACATTATGACTTAGGCAAATATAACTGTCATCATTGCTGTAAACAAATGAAATATTACAATGACACTGATTTATTTTACAGCACACATTGTGGATGAGGTTTTACTTTCTCTAGGATGCTCTGATCTGTCCTCACTCCTCTCTCCTCCTCCTAACTTCTGGATCATGCAAGAATCAGGAAAATAAACCCAGCTCAGCCAGTCAACTTCCAAACAGACAACATCCTCCTGATGAGACGAACGGACCACAACTAGAGCCAAAAGAGTGACTTTTCACCAACTTTAGAGGATTTTAGTCTTAGTTTATAAAATATTCACACAGACAGATGACAGACCTCTTCTCTGACATGTTCATGTTCATGTTCATGTTCTTAAAGAAGGAACAAACAAACGTGCTTTATTTTTAAGTTATTCTATGTGCACCATCTTTAATTCAAGTCAATCTCACAGCAGACCCCCCCCTGTCCTCTCTGTGGGTGGGTCTAGAGGACTTGAATATGAGCTTTGACATGTACTCAGTGAGACTTCAGTGAACTGATTTAAAGTATTACTGTTGAGTCGTATGTTTGGACTGATTGGTTCATTTAAAGAAGGAACAAACAAACGTGTGGCTATTGTTACTAACCTTTGACGTCGAGGTGTATTTTTCGTCGTGAAACTCTGTTTCCTTGTGTCTGTGACTCAGTGCCGCACCAGTAGACCCCAGCGTCCTGCAGACTCACATTATTGATGGTCTTTACAGGAGATGTTTGACGTAGGATTGTGTCACAAGTGAAACTGTTCTCTTTGCAAATAAAATTAAAACCTTGGTGATTACAGTCGATGGTGGTTCGTGCTGTTCTGTAAGTAGTCTGAACTAAGTCTTTGAGACAAACACTTCCACCTGAAAATATAAACACATAATAAAGTTATATTTAGAGCTGTTTGAAGTTCAGATTAAAATCACGTTGAATGTAAAGCTTTTAGAGACTTTTTTCCAAAATATGCCTTTCCATATTTTGAATTAAATCAATTTGAAAGAGCACAAAAGCATTATGAACTAAATATGTTTTATTTTTACTTAAACAAACATTTCCAGACACTACCTGATTATTGTTTTTTGTTGTGCAATGTGGATCATCAAAATACAACTGTTTCAATCCATAAAGCATTTTAAGTACAGACAGGAACTAAAGCAGCTCTTAAAGGGACAGTCCAGTGTTTTATAAAAGGAGTCTATGATAAACAGGTATTAAAGCTTTAAGATGAAAATATATGGATTCATTTATTGTTTGATAAAAATGAAGTCTTCAAATTGATATGACATGGTCTAACATGGCCGTCTGCATTTGGACTGGAGCCAATTATGTGTCTTGAATGAATGAAAGTCATATCTTACCATTTTTTAGATTAAATCTAACTTCTTCTTTCTCAAACTCGCACTTGTACACCCCAAAGTATTTATTTCCAATTGGCTTTACAATGATCCTCAGATATTTTCCTGTTGTGTTGTGGAACAGGAAATGTCCACTGTACTCTTTCCATTTATTTTGTTCAAAGTGTTTAATCTCTCTTCCTGGAATCATTACATTGATGTTTTGGACATTTCCGTTTGGAATTCTGCAGGTGAATTCAACCCAGCCTCCTGTACAGCCCTGTACATCTACTAAAGCCACAAATCCTGCACAACAAACAGATTTGAATTACAGAAAACATGTCAAAGGGATCAAGTGCAAACAGAAACACACTTATAATATCAAAGGCTACATTCAAATATTATTAGACCAATCAAGTAAATGCAGGAAGGAAAACACATTTTGTATTTTTAAACTTTAATGCTGTATTTTTAAACTTTAATGCTGTATTTTTAAACTTTAATGCTGCACATAAACTGTAAACTGTGCCTTTCTGAAGAGTTTAAGCATTAGTTTAAACCTCTCACTCAGGTAGAAGTCATATTTACCTGTGTTTAGTGACAGGATGAGTAGAAGAAAGCTCCTCATTTTGGCTCAAACCCAGTCTGATTCCAGTGTCTTGTGTAAAATGATCTGTCACTGACTGGTCTCTAAACATTAACAAAGTCCCTCCCCTGATTACTGCCCTTACCACTTCTGTTTTTACATGTCTTTCTCAAATTTCCATCGTGAAGACAACTGTTGGGTTATTTATTAATAGCTTGACTTCCTCAAAACAAAAAAAGGATCTTGTAAAGTGCAAAAATGGTTACAAACTATTAAACATCAGATGAGCAAATGTAATTCATCTTTTGAGAAGTTATGGATATATTAAACTGTCCACAAGCTTCATATTTAAACATCTGAATCTGTAGCATGTCTGTTCTAGTGTCCTGTCCCTTTTTATCCAATCACTGCTTAAATAGTCAGCCTTAAATGTGTTCACAGTGTTAAAAACAAACTAGCAGCAGGTGCAGAGCTGTATTCAACTCCACAATAGCCACTTGGATGTATAGCTCAGTGGGTTAGGTCTGTCATCAGTGCTTCATTTTCTTCATATTTATTTGGGGTTAATAAACGACTGCACACGCTACTGTTTTGGTGAAAAACACATGCAATTATTGATGGGTCGGCTCTTTTAAGTGAACGACGAGAGCCGGCTCTATTTTTTTTAAAGTTTATCCCATAGTAAGTAAACCATTATGTAATAATAAAATTTTGAATTATTTTAGTTTAGTAAAAAAATAGACTAATAATTCAATGAACAACACAAAAATATAATTATTTAAGCCTCATTCAATTTCAACTGTTTGTTCATTATATTAGAAGGGAGGGCTGAACGTGTGTGTGTGTGTGCGTGTGTGTGTGTGTACAAAATCTCATCTAAAGCAGGTTCTATGCACAACCTACACCGGTAAATGCAAAAACGCAAACTGTGCATCCAACTGTGAAGCTAGTGGAGCTTCGAGAAACTAGTGAAGGTGGTGAAGCCACTGGAGCAGCACCTCCACATTTGGACATTTATTCACTCAGTCATGTAGGCCTACTCCGCAACCTACAGCAACGCAGTCTTCTATAATGGACCAGTTCATGCAAAAGTCAATGTCTGTAGCAAAAAAGGTCAAATTGATATTCCATTGGCAAAAGTGTTTAAATGCAAATATTTAATAGCATTCTTTTTTTTTATTACAAATTAATGCATTTTTAAAGAAATTGTGAGACATTGTGAGTATGAGTTCATTTAATAATTTAATTCGAACTGCTTTCACACGTATCACAGTCAAAGTCATAGTTAAAACATTTATTATTTAAAGAAAAAGAGTGGCTCTTTTGTGAGCTGAGTCAAATGAGCCACGTGTGGACCACCTTTGCATTGTTGATTGAACTTCTCTTGTTGGAGCTCCTCATCGGTGACATGGTCAGAGCCCTCACCTGTCGAGCAGGAGGTTGAGGAACAACTCCTTTGAACCAGTTCCAAGCCCGGACGAATGGGGTAGGTTGTGTCAGGAAGGGCGTCTGGCATCAAAACCATTGATTGTTTATAAAGTGGATATAATCCAGCCATTGGTCCCCTATTCACTGATATTGTCGTTACGACTTGGCAATAAAATGGCCGTTACAGCCGGGCTTTTTGGCTTTTACTCCATAGTAAAACGGACGTAATAATCAAAACCCCCCCCAGAGTTGTTACGTAGTAAAAAATTAGCTCTTGAGACCGGAGCCATCTTTTGTACCAGGCTGTAAACATGTTTTTTACACCCTTAAAGTTGCCATTGGGTTTCTTCTTATATTTCTGCTTTGGAGCCTGCCCTCTGGTGGACGGCGGTGTATTGCCGTTTTTTGCTGTATTTTGGCGTATGGCAGCGCCCTTACGCAACAACCATTTAGGAGGTTCCATGGGAGACGCTTGATCAAAACCTATGCTATATCTAAACTAAACTGTCTAACATATGGTGACCGCTGAAAAGGGAGGCATAGTTCATAGTTAACATTTTCTGTTTTTGGTTAGATTGTATTGCAACAAACTCTTTATTTTTGTCTGTTTGTGAGAGTCTGTAACAGATGAACTTCCTCTCTGTGGGATTAAGGGAGTCCTGTCTAATCTTACTACTTGAATAAAAAGGTATTTAGTGAAAATAATAATAATAATAAACTTTATTTTATAAATAAAGGCAACTTTTCAAAGCGATGTACAAAAACAAGCAATACAAAGCTCAACAATAAAATAACATCAACAATCAAATGCTAATTTAAAAAAATAAGTCTTAAGTCTACCTTTAAAAATGTCGTAGCCCTGTGCTTCCCTAAGATCAGGAGGCAGAGAATTCCAAAGGACAGGAGCATATGAAAAAAAGGCCCTGCCACCCATAGATCGTAAGCGTGTTTGAGGAACAGTTAACAAGTGATTGTGCAGAACGCAGTCTCCGAGTTGGGGTATAGGAAGTTAACAACTCAGATAAATAATAAGGGGCCAAGCCATGCATGCTTTATATGTCAGCATCATAATTTTAAAATCTACTCTGAATCGGACTGGGAGCCAGTGTAAGGACTCCAGAACTGGAGTGATGTGAGTGCAAACCCTGGACCCAGTTAATATCCTGGCAACTGAGTTTTGCACATATTGTAGTTTGTTATGTGTGGATTTAGAGACTCCGGCTAGAAGGGCGTTACAGTAATCTATCCTAGAGATGACAAAGGAATTCATCAGCTTTTCAGCTACTGGGAAATCTAGCATAGGACGTAATCTAGCGATGTTTCTGAGGTGAAAAAAGGATGATTTAACTGTACTCTGGACAAAAGAAACAAGTGAAAGCCTGATATCAAAAATAACTCCAAGATTCCTCACTTTAGCGTGAGTAGCCAAGACACATGGTCACAGATAAGGAACCAGCTTTTGAAATTTGATGACGAGAACCAATAAGCATAACTTCAGTTTTACCACTATTCAGACACAAAACATTTGTACTCATCCATTCCTTTATCTCAGAAACACAGCCGGACAGAAAATCAACATCAAGATGTTCACCAGGCTTTGAGCGTATATAAATCTGAGTATCATCAGCATAAAAGTCATAATGGATAATGATCCTGTTGTAGGACCTGAATACTCTCACAGCAGAAAAATGGTGGTGGGAAAAGCAGTTATATTATTTTATGGATTGGTCCAAATTCTTTTAGCCATCCTTCTTTAGAAAAGTATACCCTTGCTAAAGCATTTTTATTTTGTTCAATAAAAATCTTATAAGAATAAATTCCACTTGTCACATGTCTCTTCCTCTGCTTCCTGCTCTCTTCTTATCAGTTTATGCTTCTCTGTCTTGTCTCGTCTCGTCGTACTCAATTTTCTCTCATTTCTTGGACTCTACTCTATTTTATTTTAAATGTTTTTTTTTTTATATATTGGCAGGAAAAAGCAAAAAAGACACTCTCAGCTCCAGTGTGTATCTCCAACAGACAGACTTCATTAAGCACTTTAATACAAGATTAACTTCATTACATCTATATTCCTCACACTTATCCAGTGAACCAGAGCCACAACATCTGGTCTTTTACAATAAATAATACATTTAAATAATCTCAAACATAAAACATTTAGTGAATGTTTCTATAAAAAGTCTAAGAGTTTGCAGTTTACTGTGGCGTGTTCATCGTTGAATAAAGAACATTTATAGTAAACGTTTCGTCAGAGGAGGAGGGGCTGGGGTTGATCTCAGTTCTTCTGGTCTGAGCTGAAGTGGGATAGTCCAGAGTGAAGTAGAGTGGTAGAGGGGGCTCAGAGGGGAGAGTGGCAGTGGTGTAAATACTCTTCAGTGCAGTCCCTAAGCCGGGCTTCAGGGGGCGCTCCTCTATCTCATCGTAATAGTGTTCCTTCAGAAAATAAGGACACAAAACACAGGTGTGTCAAACTTTTAAGTCTATTCAAATTTTATACAAACAATTAAAGTAGACATATTTAGATAATAAACTTAAAACAAATTTATAAAGGCACTCCTAAGTCATGTTAAATAATTGTTACAGCAAATGATGCATTAGGTGTTTCTGTCGCAGTAAATGCACACAAACACCTTATTTATCTAATGAACTGCTTTTGTTTTTATTTATACAAATTAACAGTGTGCTATTTTGGTTTAGATTTTATTTAGGATTGTTGTGGCCTTGGTTTATTCTGTTTTGAAAATGGAACATAACAGTAATAATAACAAAATTAACCAAATGTTTTGACTTCTAACCCACTGTTTGGAAACATTTCACTTATTGCAGAAGAGAAGTGTAAGAAAAGCAACATATTCACTTTAGAAGATGCACATATTTGAACTAATAAGACTGTACAGTGAGCACTACCTCGTTTTCTGTCGTGTTGTTGAAGTTGTTATCTCCGTTTTCTGTCGTGTTGTTGAAGTGGTTATCTTCGTTTTCTGTCGTGTTGTTGAAGTGGTTATCTTCGTTTTCTGTCGTGTTGTTGAAGGGGTTAAACTCTGAAAGAGGAAATGTTGTCATGAACCACAGAGAAACACAACCATGTGTCAGAGTTTGAATTTCCAGTGTATTTCATTTAACCCAATCGGGTTATGATACAATACATGTGGGCGGCAGTGACTCAGTGGTAGAACAGTCATCAGCGGAAGTTAGTGGGTTCGATTCCCGCACTCCCCACAATTCATACTGTCATTGTGTCCTTGGGCAAGACACTTAACCCACCTTGCCTCATATGAATGTGTAAGAATGTTTAATGAATGTATGTGGTGTTGGTCAGAGAGGCCGTGCCCCGGGGCATCTGTGGCTACAGTTGTAGTTACCATCAGTGTGACTGTGTGTGAGCGAATAATGGACGACCTGTGGGCGCTTTGAGTTCCCAAGCCATTATTAATATTACACCCCAAGCCTAATAAAAGCAGCACATTAAATTGATCAGCTGAGACTCAGCTACAAGCACGTCTAATCCATTTACATTTACTCCAAACACAGACCAAACAGCAAGAAAACAAACAGGAGATGCCAAAATGTACCAAATTCTGCCCCTTTGTTTATATTAGAGACTCCGCCTGAACATTTCAGACTAAAATCTTAATAGTTTTGGTTTGTTTCACATTAGAAGAATTATATTTGGTGCAGGTAATGTTGACATGTGTGGTTGTAATTTAAAATAGTGTTTGAGCTGCAACTGCCTTCATCTAAAGAGATATTAATCCAAATATTGTTTTGTTTTTTTTTTGTTTTTTTAGGCTGAACTGTTTTTGGGAGTTATTTAGCTGTTTTTCCATTTTGATTTAGTCTGAAACTGTAACATGCACTTTCAAAAAAAATATTTTTTGGAAATCTCACAAGTGCCCCCTTCATTTTGACACAGAATTATTGAAATACACCTTGTAGTTACAGAGATACAGTGGATTTACTGTGGACATGTCCTTTTTGAGCAGACACATCAAAAAACAGGCTCGGGCTTAAAGAGTTAAATGTATTTTATCTAAAGAAATGCCCATTTCTATCCACTGCCTTCAAATCAATAACCCTTTACATGGATTACACACAGTGTGTGACATACTTTTAAAGAAGAAGAACACACTGAGCAGCAGCAGCAGCAGCAGCACAGCCACAACTGTAACAATAACCAGTATTTTCCAAAGTTCATCTGTGAAAGAAGGACAGATTGTTTAATTTACAATGGTCTTATTAGTAAGATACCATTCAATGAATGACTATTGTACATTTGTTTTATTGGAGCAGTCTGTGAAATGTAGTAAAATATGTCATAAATTAGGTTTTGTTAATTAGCTCTAGTTCAGCCTGATATTTTGTATATATAGTCTTACAAAGTTTTAAACAGACTAAAAGTGTTGAGTAAAGCACCTGTACAACAGTATGAGGCTCCCTGCACCTGTGCATATTTGTATTATTTCTGGATGAAGGGAGAATGTAAACATGATTCTTACCTTGCTTTCTAATTGTCTGTGTTGTAGAGAGAGTATAATAACCTGAAGCTGTAGTCACTGTGTCCTGAGCAGTAGAAGAGATGGTTGAGACTGTCGAAGAAGCAACTGGAATAAAATCATAATAAAATAAAAGCTGCTTATTCAAGGATGACTAAATAAAATATTGGTCTATAAAATAAAACACTCACCTACAGTCAGCTCCAGTTTGTGAAAGAACAGTCTCTCATTCACTGTGGAGTTTTTATATCCACACCAATAAGAGCCAGTGTCTTCTTTTCTTACATTTAGTACAGTTATAGTGACACTTTTTACTTTTTCATCATTAAATAAAAAGCTCCCATTGTTTGAGCCAACGAGGTTTTGACATTTTAATGGATCTTCTCCTTTACAGAAAAACATGATTATTAGAAGATCTTTATATTTACACTGGTGAGTTAAGTTTTGTCCAGATGTTACTTGTTTCTGAGTGACTTCAATATCTAAAGAGAAAAAGACACATGACTTATTACTTTACAGTCTTTATTCTTATGTGTTTGAACAACACTGAGTTCTTAACTCTGCTGTAACGAGCGAGTAAAGGAGAGGGAGACGGCTTCTGTGAGGACACTTGAGCGAGGAGGATACACGGAGCTTCCTTAAGGAGCAAGGTTGGACGGACATGTGTCTCGTGTTTCGTTTAAATATGAGCCACAATAATGTTTTACTTTTATTTATTTTTGAGGCTTTTTTACTCCAAATGAATCTAGTTAGTCAGTAGTAAAATTTAACTCTGAACACAGTGTTGTAGTGGAGTTTTAAGTCAAAGTCACTTTTAAGTCCTCAGTGTTTAAGTCTTAGTCACCAAAGACTAGTCCAAGTCAAGTCCAAAGTGAAGTCATCATCACCTAAAGTTCAAGTCCGAGTCTGAGTCATCCAAAATTTTAAAGGTAAATGAGTCGAGTTAACTTTTATTGGCTCAGAATCTTTAGTTGAACTGCAAGTCCGAGTCACTAAAGAAATGTCGAGTCAAACCAAAGTGAGTTACAAATCTGAAAACCGTTTGAGCCAAACTGAAACACTGATGGAGAGTTCAGTTTTGTTTAAGCCTATTTCATTAAACACATTTAATGAAGTTTGGATTGTGGCATATCAATTAAGGCTGTAGCCTATATTTAACTTATTTTTATTTAAGCTCAGCTTCAGGGTCATATTTTAGCTGGAGTTTTATCTGTGTGGTGTTGTCCCTAAGCATGACTTTCGAGTCCTTTGTGCTCAAGTCTAAGTCCGAGTCGAGTCACAAACACTTTAAAAAAATATATATATATATATATATATATATATATATATATATATATATATATATAAATATAAAAAATTTTAGTGCTGTTTTAAGTTATGAATGTAATAATGTATGAATGTTGTAGCAGATCAGTCTCCATAATTCCACACTTATCACTTCCAGAGAGGCCCCAGCAAACAAGAGTTTGCACAAAACTCCACACGGATTATAACATCTGTCTTTTATCATTTACAGACCTCCAAACTGTTTTACTAAGGACTCAGGAACCTTCAGTAAACCGTGATTAACTATTCTGCGTTGTTGACATGACCAGGACAAAACCTGGCCAGGACGCATCCCAGGTCAAAGGTGACTCAGGACCAGCACCACATCCTGGCACCATGTCCAAGGACCGTAAATCCTAAAGATAAAGGGTGTTGATTCAGCTTTACCCAGAACTTTCTTTAGCACTCAAGAAGGACGTAGGAATGCGTTTGATCACACCAGAACCCCTCAACTTCTGATGGTCAGACACTACCCCCTTGTGTTTGACCGGACAGAGAACTATTGACTTCTCCCCAAAGGATATTTTGTTATTTTAATAAAAGAATTATTGTATTAATGTGCTGTTGTTATACTATTCTTTTCCAGGACGCGGAGTCGTGACGAGAACTCCTCATCCTAGTTTTGTTTGCAGGTTGTGTTCTGTTTTAAGGAAATGTAACAATTGTTTCCATCATGTCCTGACAAATGCCTCTGTATAACTTTGCAGTACAAGTGTTTTGCGTGTTTATGAAAAACCAAAAGAAATTGCGAAGCAAGGAATGTTTTAAAACTTAGTTTAAACACTTAAACTTTAGTCAAACTTGCCAAGGCAACACCCTTCTTCGTAAGACACGCCCCTTTTCCAAAGGTGACAAAACTGGCACGCTGCCAGAGAATCATCCCTTCTCCCTTTTTGCAGCCTGCTTCACCCTTCGCACCTTTCACCCTTCTCGGTGAGCCTGCGGCCTTCTGGCGGACGGTCCAGTAGGACTGCCTCGCCGGCGCAAACCTGGGCCTCGTGGAAACGAGTTAACTTTCCTTCGTTCTAAAGACTGTGCCTGCTAAAGCGCCTGCTCTTCCCCAAAAGAGCGCGCAGAAGCAAGTTTTAACCAGCAAAGCAACAGCTGAGAACTCTTTCATGGACCGTGACATAACCTACACAAACCTCAACTTTTACACGGTACAACCGAGGAGAGGCCGTGTTAGTTTGGACAGCAACTGGACGCTTTTGTTCTCTTCCCTGGGTCGGCGACCCCCACCCCTGGAAGAGATCTGCACGTGACGGCAACCCTGGCGTGTGGAACGCTTCATCAGCAAGTTACGGACTTTCTGGAGAACATTCAGGGCCCGTCTCGGACCACTGATATCGACCACACCGAACCAGGCCAGCACCCGCTGACGACAGAGTAAGTCCGCGACGTGACACAACTGCCTTGGCGGCATTACAAAGTCCAAACTCTAGCCCCAAGCCTCCATCTCCTTTTCCCGTTAAAAGTCCCTTTAAATTTCCCCAATCTAGATTAAACTGTACAAAACATTCCTAGTTTCATCATATCCTCCATGCAACTGTTTATCCCTGTGTATTCCCATTGTGTTCAACCCTTATTGTGTTTTAATGCTTTACCATGTTCCGTCATATTATTCACCATTGTATAATCTTTAATAAAATCCCATAAAGACATTAATGTTTCCTGTTTATATCAAGAAATGTTCGAAAACAAGAAGAATTTACTTCCTTTAGATTAATGAGACTAGACTAAACAGTTTCTCTAGATCTGTCTAAAACTAGAGTGGTGCCCGAAGAAATTAATATTTTGATAAACAAAATATTAATTATTAATTTTCATAATTAATATTCATATTAATTATTAAGACCATATTCACTACAATGTAATAATGACTGTTGTGGTGAATGTAACAGGCACATCAGCAAACAGTGGCTCAGTGGTAGAGTGGTCGTCTTTCAACTGCAAGGTAGGCGGTACAATTCCTACTCTCCACCCTGTTCATACTGTTGTTGTGTCCTTGGGCAAGACACTTAACCCACCTTGCCTCCAGTGGCCATAACACTGGTAATTACTGTAGAACAATGTAAGTTACTTTGGATAAAGTGTCAGATAAATGTAAATTTTGTATTGAATTATATTTGCCATATCAGCCTGCTGAGAAACTGAAAGGTGGAACAGCAAAACTGACAAGTTTTGTAAAGCCCCGAGTAGAAAAATTCATTATCAAGTTCAGTACCGGACAGCTCCTGCTTACCAGCCGCAAGACTAAATTGTGGCTTGGAGTGTTCAGCACTGGACAGTTCCCAAAAAATAATAATAATAATTAATTAATAATAATAATCTATAAACTTTATTTTTATATTGTGCTTTTCCACCTACTGTAGTTTAGTTTAGTTTATTGTTTATTTGACAGGGACCATGTGCAAACACATTGATCTAACAAAAAAAAAAGATGCTGTACACCAGATTTAGCCTAAAATCATTTCCATCTGTAGTCCCTGGGGAGATAAAACATCAAAATACAATACAATGCATGCATAAAAAAATCCATAATCCAACCCAAAATCAGCATTCTCACTTCAACCTAAGCTATTCACACTACACTTATATATATATTAGCAATTTAACACATTTAATTTATTTTATATTTGTAATATACCAGGATGAGGACTCATGGGCTCTACTGTTATTGATGGATCTCATGCTGGATTTGATACGATTGATCAATAAGTGCTAACAGACTTAAAGATGTTTTTGGCATCTCTGGCTCTGCTCTGGTTAAGAATCCTATCTGTGTGATAGGTCTCATTTTGTCTCTTTTAATAAATCCTTCTTCTCCACGGCACCAGTGAAGTTCGGTGTGCCAGAAGGGTCTGTGCTAATTATCTATATGTTACATGATACAGCTGTATATACCAATAAAAACGAATAATACTATTGATAATTTAGAGGCCTGCATTGTTTCAATTAAAACATGGATGTCTCAGAACTTCCTTTATCTGAACTCGGATAAAATAGAGCTCTTGTTAATTGGTCCTGCCTGTCATCGTCACAAGTTCAACAATCTTACTGTCTCAATCAACAACTGTGCAAGGAACCTCTGTCATTTTTGACTCCACACTATCTCTGCAGCAGCACATTAGTGAGGTCACTAAACTGGGCTTTTTTCACAGCTGATGCTGAAATTCTCATTCATGCATTTGTCACATCCAGGCTGGACTACTGCAATGCGTTATTCTCTGGACTGCCAAGGAAAAGTACTCACAGACTACAAATGGTCCAAAATACAGCCGCCAGACTTTTAACAAAGACCAGGAGGTTCGATCACATTACTCCGGTCCTGGCTTCATTACACTGGCTTCCTCATGTTAGAGTTGATTTCAAAGTTCTCTTGTTAACCTATAAAATCTTTTGTGGACGCGCGCCCTCTGACCTATCTGACCTTATTACCCGGTATACTCCAGCTTGTACCCTTCGCTCTCAGGACGCTGGCCTCCTTCAACTTCCTCCAATAAAGAAGAAGTCTGCTGGCTACAGAGCCTTTTCTTATAGAGACCCATTTTTGTGGAATGGGCTCCCGAAATAGGAAATCCATCTAAAAATATGGCCAAACACCACAGTCAGCAGTTTATGACACTCCATTAGGGCAGTAAGATCTAATATCTGTCTACTGAAAACACCTTTACACTGTAGTAACGTTATAAACACTGTAGTATAAAGGTGATACTGAGAACTAAGAGGTAATTAAGACAATGATAAGTGTTTGTGCAAATTGCTCCAAATACCGGTCCCTATGTTTAAGATCCAAAGCAAGGACAGCAGAAAAGCATCTGAAGCTGTTTATCAGAAAGTTGTTCTGGTGAGTGGCTGGGGGGTGATGTTTCTGGCGATTTTGAAACCTCCTGCTGGCATTTAAACAACGGGCAAAACCATGACTTTTTTGTGGGATTTATGTTCTTGTCACTGGTTGGCTGTCCGGCTGGGTGAACCTTATTAATTCTACGTTGAAACAATCGCTTCCACCATGAAGTCTTTTGGCCAGTTTGTGCCGCTTGCAGTGGTTGATTGCAGTCTGGCAATACAGGAGTTGTAGAAACTGGTTGAACCTTATTATTTTTAGATTTAAACCACTGCAATAACCATGACATCTTCTTTGGTTTGTCCTTTGTATGCGGTTCTTCACAAGACGAACCTTCATCGTGACATTGAGGAGACTGGTGGGTTTCGTAAATTAGAAACTAAAATGACTTTAGGTTGTTTCTGAAGCGAAGAGATTTCGACATGTTCATCTTTTAAAATCTTCACATTCTTCAATGCTTTACCGGCAAATAAAGAGGCAGGGTATTTATTATCACTGCCAGTTGAAGGAGAATGGTCTGTTTTCTCAACTGCCTGATCCTCCATTTTGATGTCTCTCATGGGACTAAATTGGTTGGGTTGCATAATGTGGTTGCTGGTTGACTGTCCAGCTGGGTGAACCTTATTAATTCTATTTTGAAACAATTGCCTCCAACATGAAGTCTTTATGCCAGCTTGTGCCCCTTGCAGTGGTTGATTGCAGTCTAGCAATACAGGAGTTGTAGAAACTGGTTGAACATTACTATTTTTAGATTTAAACCACTGCAATAACCATGACTTCTTCTTAGGTTCTTTTTTTGTGCCAGCATGTGTGCTTTGCAGGTTTTCCATTAAAACTGGATCAGCAACAGCTGCCATTAGCTCATGGAACATGTTGTTTTGAGACATGTTCTTAAAGAACTATGATATCAGCCTCTTAGTTGCATCAGTGAGAGATATCTTAGTTGTTGCTGGGATTTTGACGTTCAATTCGCATTCAAGAATCTGCAAAATATTTTGTGTAACAGTGTCGGTGATGGTCTCAATTACATGCCACAAAATGTTTTCATATAGAAAGGACCTGTCATTAATATTTACCACTGTATCACACTCATTGCTTGCAGTTTCTACCCCAGTGGAGCTTGTTGTATCTGAAGAGTTTTCATTTGTGTACTCACCTGTACTGGCATTTTGAGATTTTTTCTCCTCAGTTTGTTCTTCTGTTGACTTTAGAAAACTATAAGACACGTCACTTAGCTCTTCTAAATCTGAAGGGCGGATTCCTGGTGGCTCTTGACCATCCTCTTCAGATACTATCACTAGTGTTGGTCTTTCGACAAATACTTTTCGTAATTCAGATTTTTTGTCCAAATGCCTATGTAGCTTTTCTCTGGCAGATCCACGCTGGCCAGAAGATTTTTCCTCCTCCATTTTGTGAGAAGCTGTCTTGTGTCGTCAACACTCTTAATAGCCTTTACGCATATTTGATCAACAAAGTTGTTTTCATTTGTGTACTCGCCTGTACTGATATTTTGAGATTGTTTCTCTTCAGTTTGTTCTTCTGTTGACTTTTGAAAACTATAAGACCCGTGACTTACCTCTTCTAAATCTAAAGGGCGATTCTTAAGTGAACCAGGGGATATGTTGCTGGGAGTTGGTAAATTAATTTTTTCCTCTTTGGCTACTGTTAATGAAAATTTAGTCAAAGTCAATTTATCTACCTGATCTGAACTTAACTGGACATTCCCTAGCGTATCTGCCATATTATTAAATAACATGAAGGACATTTGCCTGGACTGACAGTATAAGAAAACTGCTGGGATTCCTCCACAGGTTTTTCAGCACTTTTGAAGTTTTTCTTGGGACTCTGAAGGGAACCTAATGATATGTCCAGGGGAGGTGGTGAGTCTACGTTTTCATCTTTGACTGAATTGTCAGAAACAGTAGCTGGAGAGATTTTATGTCCTTCTTCGGAACTTAACACAGTGCTTTCAGTTTGTTTGTTTTTCTGAAAGCATAAGACTTTGATAGGTTCATCAATTGGATGCTTCCCTTTCATCTTTGCTTCACCGGCCAATGAGAAGGCAGGGGATTTATTATTGCTGACACTTGAATGTGAATGGTGGACTTTCTCAACCACCTGCTTAGTAATTTTATTTTTTCTCATGAGAGATATTTGACTTCGGCTTTTGTCCCAGGACTCTTGGCTTTGAAATGTTTATTCCATGTATGCTTCCATGGCATATCTTTAATTTTATAAAATAAGTCACCTTTGCCTCGACAGGCAACATTAATATCTACCACTGTATCACACTCATTGCTTGCAGTTTCTACCCCAGTGGAGCTTGTTGTATCTGGAGAGTTTTCATTTGTGTACTCACCTGTACTGGCATTTTGAGATTTTTTCTCCTCAGTTTGTTCTTCTGTTGACTTTTGAAAACTTGAAAAACTATCACTTACCTTTTCTAAATCTGAAGGGCAGATTCCTGGTGGCTCTTGACCATCCTCTTCAGAAACTATCATTAGTGTTGGTCTTTCGACAAATACTTTTCGCAATTTATATTTTTTGTCCAAATGCCTATGTAGCTTTTCTCTGGCAGATCCACGCTGGCCAGAAGATTTTTCCTCCTTCCATTTTTTGAGAAGCTGTCTTGTATCGTCAACACTCTCATTAGCCTTTACGCATATTTAATCAGCAAAGTCGTTTTCATTTGTGTACTCGCCTGTACTGACATTTTGAGATTTTTTTCTCCTCAGTTTGTTCTTCTGTTAACTTTTGAAAACTATAAGACCCGTGACTTACCTCTTCTAAATCTGAAGGGCGATTCTTAAGTGAACTAGGGGATATGTTGCTGGGAGTTGGTAAATCAATTTTTTCCTCTTTGACTAAATTTTCATTAACAGTAGCCAAAGTCAATTTATCTACCTGATCTGAACTTAACTGGACTTTCCCTAGCGTATCTGCCATATTATTAAATAACGCAGAAGGACATTCGCCTGGACTGACAGTATAAGAAAACTGCTGGGATTCCTCCACAGCGTTTTCAGTACTTTTGAAGTCTCTCTTGAGACTCTGAAGGAACCTAAGGATATGTCCAGGAGGTGGTGAGTCTACATTTTCTTCTTTGACTGAATTGTAAGAAACAGTAGCTGGAGAGATTTTATGTCCTTCTTCTGAACTTAACTGGGTGCTTTCAGTTTGTTTGTTTTTCTGAAAGCTTAAGACTTTGATAGTTTCATCAATTAGATCCTTCACTTTCATCTTTGCTTCACCGGCCAATGAGGAAGCAGGGGATTTATTATTGCTGCTGGTTGAATGAGACTGATGGGCTTTCTCAACCAACTGCTTAGTATTTTTGTTTTTTCTCATGAGAGGATATTGGACTTTGGCTTTTGTCCTAGGACTCTTGGCTTTGAAATGTTTATTCCAAGTATGCTTCCATGGCATATCTTTAATTTTATAAAATAAGGCACCTTTGCCTCGACGGGCAACATTAATATCTACCACTGTATCACACTCATTGCTTGCAGTTTCTACCCCAGTGGAGCTTGTTGTATCTGGAGAGTTTTCATTTGTGTACTCACCTGTACTGGCATTTTGAGATTTTTTCTCCTCAGTTTGTTCTTCTGTTGACTTTAGAAAACTTGAAGACCCGTCACTTACCTCTTCTAAATCTGATAGGCGATTCTTAAGTGAACTAGGGGATATGTTGCTGGGAGTTGGTAAATCAATTGTTTCCTCTTTGACTAAATTTTTATTAACAGTAGCCAAAGACAATTTATCTACCTGATCTGAACTTAACTGGACATTCCCTAGCGTATCTGCCCTATTAATAAATAACGCAGAAGGACATTTGCCTGGACTGACAGTATAAGAAAACTGCTGGGATTCCTCCACAGGGTTTTTTAGCACTTTTGAAGTTTTTCTTGGGACTCTGAAGGGAACCTAATGATATGTCCAGGGGAGGTGGTGAGTCTACGTTTTCATCTTTGACTGAATTGTCAGAAACAGTAGCTGGAGAGATTTTATGTCCTTCTTGGAACTTAACACAGTGCTTTTCATTCATTCATTCATTTTCTACCGCTTTGTCCCGTTAGGGGTCGCGGGTGACTGGAGCCTATCCCAGCAGCTTTGGGCCTGAGGCAGGGTACACCCTGGACAGTGGCCAGTTCGTCGCAGGGCTGACATATAGAGACAGACAGAGACATACAACCATTCACTCTCACATTCATTCACTAGGGACACTTTAGAGTTGCTAATTAACCTGTACATGCATGTCTTTGGACGGTGGGAAGAAAGCCGGAGTACCCGGAGAGAACCCACGGTAACACGTGGAGGACATGCAGACGGCCGGGTTTTGAACTCACGACCTTCTTGCTGTAAGGCAGGAGTGCTAACCACTCTGCCACGTGCACCCTTGATTAATGAATGAATGAATGAATGAATGCTTCCATGGCATATCTTTAATTTTATAAAATAAGGCACCTTTGCCTCGACAGGCAACATTAATATCTACCACTGTATCACACTCATTGCTTGCAGTTTCTAACCCAGTGGAGCTTGTTGTATCTGGAGAGTTTTCATTTGTGTACTCACCTGTACTGGCATTTTGAGATTTTTTCTCCTCAGTTTGTTCTTCTGTTGACTTTTGAAAACTTGAAAAACCGTCACTTAGCTCTTCTAAATCTGAAGGGCGGATTCCTGGTGGCTCTTGACCATCCTCTTAAGAAACTATCATTAGTGTTGGTCTTTCGACAAATACTTTTCGCAATTTATATTTTTTGTCCAAATGCCTATGTAGCTTTTCTCTGGCAGATCCACGCTGGCCAGAAGATTTTTCCTTCTTCCATTTTTTGAGAAGCTGTCTTGTCTCGTCAACACTCTCATTAGACTTTACGCATATTTAATCAGCAAAGTCGTTTTCATTTCTGTACTCGCCTGTACTGACATTTTGAGATTTTTTCTCAGTTTGTTCTTCTGTTAACTTTTGAAAACTATAAGACCCGTGACTTACCTCTTCTAAATCTGAAGGGTGATTCTTAAGTGAACCAGGGGATATGTTGCTGGGAGTTGGTAAATCAATTTTTCCTCTTTGACTAAATTTTCATTAACAGTAGCCAAAGTCAAATTATCTACCTGATCTGAACTTAACTGGACTTTCTAGCGTATCTGCCATATTATTAAATAACGCAGAAGGACATTCGCCTGGACTGACAGTATAAGAAAACTGCTGGGATTCCTCCACAGCGTTTTCAGTACTTTTGAAGTCTCTCTTGAGACTCTGAAGGGAACCTAAGGATATGTCCAGGGGAGGTGGTGAGTCTACGTTTTCTTCTTTGACTGAATTGTAAGAAACAGTAGCTGGAGAGATTTTATGTCCTTCTTCTGAACTTAACTGGGTGTTTTCAGTTTGTTTGTTTTTCTGAAAGCTTAAGACTTTGATAGTTTCATCAATTAGATCCTTCACTTTCTTCTTTGCTTCACCGGCCAATGAGGAAGCAGGGGATTTATTATTGCTGCTGGTTGAATGAGACTGATGGGCTTTCTCAACCAACTGCTTAGTATTTTTGTTTTTTCTCATGAGAGGATATTGGACTTTGGCTTTTGTCCTAGGACTCTTGGCTTTGAAATGTTTATTCCAAGTATGCTTCCATGGCATATCTTTAATTTTATAAAATAAGGCACCTTTGCCTCGACGGGCAACATTAATATCTACCACTGTATCACACTCATTGCTTGCAGTTTCTAACCCAGTGGAGCTTGTTGTATCTGGAGAGTTTTCATTTGTGTACTCACCTGTACTGGCATTTTGAGATTTTTTCTCCTGTTTGTTCTTCTGTTGACTTTAGAAAACTTGAAGACCCGTCACTTACCTCTTCTAAATCTGATAGGCGATTCTTAAGTGAACTAGGGGATATGTTGCTGGGAGTTGGTAAATCAATTGTTTCCTCTTTGACTAAATTTTTATTAACAGTAGCCAAAGACAATTTATCTACCTGATCTGAACTTAACTGGACATTCCTAGCGTATCTGCCCTATTAATAAATAAGTCAGAAGGACATTTGCCTGGACTGACAGTATAAGAAAACTGGTGGGATTCCTCCACAGCGTTTTCGGTACTTTTGAAGTCTCTCTTGGGACTCTGAAGGGGACCTAAGGATATGTCCAGGGGAGGTGGTGAGTCTACGTTTTCTTCTTTGACTGAATTGTCAGAAACAGTAGCTGGAGATATTTTATGTCCTTCTTCTTCTGAACTTAACTGGGTGCTTTCAGTTTGTTTGTTTTTCTGAAAGCTTAAGACTATGGTAGGTTCATCATTTAGATGCTTCTCTTTTCTCTTTGCTTCACCGGCCAATGAGGAGGCAGGGGATTTATTATTGCTGCTGGTTGAAGGAGACTGATGGGCTTTCTCAACCACCTACTTAGTATTTTTGTTTTTTCTCATGGGAGTATATTGGACTTTGGCTTTTGTACTAGGACTCTTGGCTTTGAAATGTATATTCCATATATGCTTCCATTGCATATCTTTAATTTTATAAAATAAGGCACCTTTGCCTCGACGGGCAACATTAATATCTACCACTGTATCACACTCATTGCTTGCAGTTTCTACCCCAGTGGAGCTTGTTGTATCTGGAGAGTTTTCATTTGTGTACTCACCTGTACTGGCATTTTGAGATTTTTTCTCCTCAGTTTGTTCTTCTGTTGACTTTTGAAAACTTAAAGACCCTTCACTTACCTCTTCTAAATCTGAAGGGTGGATTCCTGGTGGCTCTTGACCATCCTCTTCAGAAACCATCACTAGCGTTTGTCTTTTGACAAATACTTTTATAATTTCGATTTTTGTCCAAATGCCTATGTAGCTTTTCTCTGGCAGATCCACGCTGGCCAGAAGATTTTTCCTCCTCCTTCCATTTTTTGAGAAGCTGTCTTTTCTTGTCAACACTCTCAATAGCCTTTACGCATATTTGATCGGCAAAGTCGTTTTCATTTGTTTACTCGACTGTACTGACATTTTGAGATTTTTTCTCCTCAGTTTGTTCTTCTGTTGACTTTTGAAAACTATAAGACCCGTTACTTACCTCTTCTAAATCTAAAGGGCGATTCTTAAGTGAACCAGGGGATATGTTGCTGGGAGTTGGTAAATAAATTTTTTCCTCTTTGACTAAATTTTCATTAACAGTAGCCAAAGTCAATTTATCTACCTGATCTGAACTTAACTGGACATTCCCTAGCATATCAGCCATATTATTAAATAAGGCAGAAGGACATTCGCCTGAACTGGCAGTATAAGAAAACTGCTGGGAATCCTCCACAGCGTTTTCAGAACTTTCGAAGTCTCTCTTGGGACTCTGAAGGGAACCTAAGGATATGTCCAGAAGAGGTGGTGAGTCTACGTTTTCTTCTTTGACTGAATTGTCAGAAACAGTAGCTGGAGAGATTTTATGTCCTTCTTCTTCTGAACTTAACTGGGTGCTTTCAGTTTGTTTTTCTGAAAGCTTAAGATTTTGATAAGTTCATCATTTAGATCCTTCACTATCATCTTTGCTTAACTGGCCAATGAGGAGGCAGGGGATTTATTATTGCTGCTAGTTGAAGGAGAATGATGGGAATTCTCAACCACCTGCTTAGTATTTTTGTTTTTTCTCATGAGAGGATATTTGACTTTGGTTTTTCTCCTAGGACTCTTGGCTTTGAAATGTTTATTCCATGTAAGCTTCCATGACATATCTTTAATTTTATAAAATAAGGCACCTTTGCCTTGACGGGCATAATGAGAAGACTCTGAGGATATCTCAACAGCATTCCCTGTACTTTTAATGTCTCTCTCACTAACATTAATAGGTACAATTGTATCACACTCATTGCTTGCAGTTTCTACCCCAGTGGAGCTTGTTGTATCTGTAGAAATTTCATTTGTGTACTCACCTGTACTGACATTTTGAGATTTTTTCTCCTCAGTTTGTTCTTCTGTTGACTTTTGAAAACTATAAGACCCGTCACTTAGCTCTTCTAAATCTGAAGGGCGAATTCCTGGTGGCTCTTGACCATCCTCTTCAGAAACTATCACTAGTGTTGGTCTTTCGACAAATACTTTTCGCAATTCAGATTTTTTGTCCAAATACCTATGTAGCTTTTCTCTGGCAGAAGAGACGCTGGCCAGAAGATTTTTCCTCCTCCTTCCATTTTTTGAGAAGCTGTCTTGTCTCGTCAACACTCTCAATAGCCTTTACGCTTATTTGATCGGCAAAGTCGTCCACAGAGAGGGAGCTTGATAGCTCATCAAATTTTACAATAAAAAGCCATGTTTTTTCTGCTTCTGTTTTTTTCTGCTTGTGGAATGTTTTTTTAAAGTTGATTTGATTAGAATGGTTACTTTTAGGGGCCATTCAAACCAGGGCATTTAAACTTTTGATCAGGGTCATTTGGGTAGTTTTTGTCGTCATTATGATTTAAAAAGAGTAAACAATTGTTTTACAATTATTTGCTTCACCCAACCACTAACTACATTTACATTTACATTTATTCATTTAGCAGACGATTTTATCCAAAGCAACTTACATTGTTCTACAGTATTTACCAGTGTTACAGTCACTGAAGGCAAGGTGAGTTAAGTGTCTTGCCCAAGGACACAATGACAGTGAACTGTGGGGAGAGTAAGAATCGAACCGCCTACCTCACGGTTGAAGAACGACTGCTCTACCACTGAGCTCCTTCCACTTATTGTGTTTCTGTTGTTCATAAATAAAACAAATAATCTGTCCTCTGCTTGTCTTAAAATGTCTTTAAATGTGAGTAAAATAAAAGCCATTATAATTATTATTAAAGTTTAAAAATTAAAAATGGTAGGTAATAATAGATGAGGACGGAATTTTTTCAACTCTGTCCGACAAAATGACGGAGAGTGATTGTTATGGGAATTGTATATCTCCATTATTATTTTTATTATCTTATTAGTACTGTTCATTCTATTCATGTAATGTCAGTCTGTTCATGTCATGACATATTCCTCTACCAGTTAACAAATTCTGTGATTATAGTGAGGAATTTGTCCTTTGTATGCTTACTTGTGTTTCTAGCAGCTGAATCTCAATCTGAATCTGCAAAAGAAGTACCTTCATCATGACAGTGAGGAGACTGGTGGGTTTCCGTTAAATTAGAAACTAAAATGACTTTGGGTTGTTTCTGAATGGTAGAGATTTTGACATGTTCATTATTTAAAATCTTCACATTCTTCAATGCTTTACCGGCAAATAAAGAGGCAGGGTATTTATTATCACTGCCAGTTGAAGGAGAATGGTCTGTTTTCTTAACTGCCTGATCCTCCATTTTGATGTCTCTCAAGGGACTAAATTGGACATTGGGTGGCATAGTGTGGTCGCTGGTTGGCTGTCCAGCTGGGTGAACCTTATTAATTCTAGATCGAAACAATCGCCTCCACCATGAAGTCCTTATGCCAGCTTGTGCTTCTTGCAGTGACTGATTGCAGTCTGGCAATATAGGAGTTGTAGAAATTGGTTGAACCTTATTATTTTTAGATTTAATCCACTGCATTAACCATGTCGTTTTCTTTGGTTCTTTTTTGGTGCCAGCATGTGTTCTTTGCAGATTTTCCATTAACACTGGATCAGCAACAGCTGCCTTCAACTCATGGAACATGTTGACTTGAGACATATTCTTCAAAAACTGTGATATCAGCAACTCGGTTGAATCAGTGACAGATATCTGAGTTGATGCTGGGATGGTCAAATTATACTCTGATGCAAGAATCTGCAAAATTATTTGTGAGACAGTGTCGGTGATGGTCTCAATTGCAAGGCACAAAGGGTTTCATATAGAATTGACCTGTCCAATTCTGTCTGCTCATTAACATTACAAATACATTCTCATTGTTCTGGAGAAGGAGAGATAAAAAAAATTTGTGATTATAGTGAGGACTTTGTCCTTTGTATGCTTAGTTGTGTTTCTAGCATCTGAATCTGAATCTGAATCTGCAAAAGAAGTACCTTCATCATGACAGTGAGGAGACTGGTGGGTTTCCGTTAAATTAGAAACTAAAATGACTTTGGGTTGTTTCTGAAGGGTAGAGATTTTGACATGTTCGTTATTTAAAATCTTCACATTCTTCAATGCTTTACCGGCAAAAAAGAGGCAGGGTATTTATTATCACTGCCAGTTGAAGGAGAATGGTCTGTTTTCTCAACTGCCTGATCCTTTATTTTGATGTCTCTCATGGGACTAAATTGGACATTGGGTGGCATAGTGTGTTCGCTGGTTGGCTGTCCAGATGGGTGAACCTTATTAATTCTACATCGAAACAATCGCCTCCACCATGAAGTCTTTATGCCAGCTTGTGCTTCTTGCAGTGACTGATTGCAGTCTGGCAATATAGGAGTTGTAGAAATTGGTTGAACCTTATTATTTTTAGATTTAAACCACTGCGTTAACCATGACTTCTTCTTTGGTTCTTTTTTGGTGCCAGCATGTGTTCTTTGCAGATTTTCCATTAACACTGGATCAGCAACAGCTGCCTTCAATTCAGGGAACATGTTGTTTTGAGACATATTCTTCAAAAACTGTGATATCAGCAACTCGGATGAATCAGTGACAGATATCTGAGTTGATGCTGGGATGGTCAAATTATATTCTGATGCAAGAATCTGCAAAATTATTTGTGAGACAGTGTCGGTGATGGTCTCAATTGCAAGGCACAAAATGTTTTCATATAGAATTGACCTGTCCAATTCTGTCTGCTCATTAACATTCCAAATACATTCTCTTTGTTCTGGAGAAAGAGAGTTAACAAATTCTGTGATTATAGAGAGGAATTTGTCCTTTGTATGCTTACTTGTGTTTCTAGCATCTGAATCTCAATCTGAATCTGCAAAAGAAGTACCTTCATCATGACAGTGAGGAGACTGGTGGGTTTTTGTTAAATTAGAAACTAAAATGACTTTGGGTTGTTTCTGAAGGGTAGAGATTTTGACATGTTCATTATTTAAAATCTTCACATTCTTCAATGCTTTACCGGCAAATAAAGAGGCAGGGTATTTATTATCACTGCCAGTTGAAGGAGAATGGTCTGTTTTCTTAACTGCCTGATCCTCCATTTTGATGTCTCTCAAGGGACTAAATTGGACATTGGGTGGCATAGTGTGGTCGCTGGTTGGCTGTCCAGCTGGGTGAACCTTATTAATTCTAGATCGAAACAATCGCCTCCACCATGAAGTCTTTATGCCAGCTTGTGCTTCTTGCAGTGACAGATTGCAGTCTGGCAATATAGGAGTTGTAGAAATTGGTTGAACCTTATTATTTTTAGATTTAATCCACTGCGTTAACCATGACTTTTTCTTTGGTTCTTTTTTGGTGCCAGCATGTGTTCTTTGCAGATTTTCCATTAACACTGGATCAGCAACAGCTGCCTTCAACTCATGGAACATGTTGTTTTGAGACATATTCTTCAAAAACTGTGATATCAGCAACTCGGTTGTATCAGTGACAGATATCTGAGTTGAAGCTGGGATGGTCAAATTATATTCTGATGCAAGAATCTGCAAAATTATTTGTGAGACAGTGTCGGTGATGGTCTCAATAGCAAGGCACAAAAGGGTTTCATATAGAATTGACCTGTCCAATTCTGTCTGCTCATTACCATTCCAAATACATTCTCTTTGTTCTGGAGAAGGAGAAATAAAAAATTCTGTGATTATAGTGAGGACTTTGTCCTTTGTATGCTTAGTTGTGTTTCTAGCATCTGAATCTGAATCTGCAAAAGAAGTACCTTCATGAGGAGACTGGTGGGTTTCCGTTAAATTAGAAACTAAAATGACTTTGGGTTGTTTCTGAAGGGTAGAGATTTTGACATGTTCATTATTTAAAATCTTCACATTCTTCAATGCTTTACCGGCAAATAAAGAGGCAGGGTATTTATTATCACTGCCAGTTGAAGGAGAATGGTCTGTTTTCTTAACTGCCTGATCCTCCATTTTGATGTCTCTCATGGGACTAAATTGGACATTGGGTGGCATAGTGTGTTCGCTGGTTGGCTGTCCAGATGGGTGAACCTTATTAATTTTACATCGAAACAATCGCCTCCACCACGAAGTCTTTATACCAGCTTGTGCTTCTTGCAGTGACTGATTGCAGTCTGGCAATATAGGAGTTGTAGAAATTGGATGAACCTTATTATTTTAAGATTTAAACCACTGCGTTAACCATGACTTCTTCTTTGGTTCTTTTTTGGTGCAAGCATGTGTTCGTTGCAGATTTTCCATTAACACTGGATCAGCAACAGCTGCCTTCAATTCAGGGAACATGTTGTTTTGAGACATATTCTTCAAAAACTGTGATATCAGCAACTCGGTTGAATCAGTGACAGATATCTGAGTTGATGCTGGGATGGTCAAATTATATTCTGATGCAAGAATCTGCAAAATTATTTGTAAGACAGTGTCGGTGATGGTCTCAATTGCAAGGCACAAAAGGGTTTCATATAGAATTGACCTGTCCAATTCTGTCTGCTCATTAATATTCCAAATACATTATCTTTGTTCTTGAGAAAGAAAGTTAAAAAATTCTGTGATTATAGTGAGGACTTTGTCCTTTGTATGCTTACTTGTGTTTCTAGCATCTGAATCTGAATCTGAATCTGCAAAAGAAGTACCTTCATCATGACAGTGAGGAGACTGGTGGGTTTCCGTTAAATTAGAAACTAAAATGACTTTGGGTTGTTTCTGAAGGGTAGAGATTTTGACATGTTCATTATTTAAAATCTTCACATTCTTCAATGCTTTACCGGCAAATAAAGAGGCAGGGTATTTATTATCACTGCCAGTTGAAGGAGAATGGTCTGTTTTCTCAACTGCCTGATCCTTTATTTTGATGTCTCTCATGGGACTAAATTGGACATTGGGTGGCATAGTGTGTTCGCTGGTTGGCTGTCCAGATGGGTGAACCTTATTAATTCTACATCGAAACAATCGCCTCCACCATGAAGTCTTTATGCCAGCTTGTGCTTCTTGCAGTGACTGATTGCAGTCTGGCAATATAGGAGTTGTAGAAATTGGTTGAACCTTATTATTTTTAGATTTAAACCACTGCGTTAACCATGACTTCTTCTTTGGTTCTTTTTTGGTGCCAGCATGTGTTCTTTGCAGATTTTCCATTAACACTGGATCAGCAACAGCTGCCTTCAATTCAGGGAACATGTTGTTTTGAGACATATTCTTCAAAAACTGTGATATCAGCAACTCGGATGAATCAGTGACAGATATCTGAGTTGATGCTGGGATGGTCAAATTATATTCTGATGCAAGAATCTGCAAAATTATTTGTGAGACAGTGTCGGTGATGGTCTCAATTGAGAGGCACAAAAGGGTTTCATATAGAATTGACCTGTCCAATTCTGTCTGCTCATTAATATTCCAAATACATTATCTTTGTTCTTGAGAAAGAAAGTTAAAAAATTCTGTGATTATAGTGAGGACTTTGTCCTTTGTATGCTTACTTGTGTTTCTAGCATCTGAATCTGAATCTAAATCTGAAAAAGAAGTACCTTCATCAAGACAGTGAGGAGACTGGTGGGTTTCCGTTAAATTAGAAACTAAAATGACTTTGGGTTGGTTCTGAAGGGTAGAGATTTTGACATGTTCATTAATTAAAATCTTCACATTCTTCAATGCTTTACCGGAAAATAAAGAGGCAGGGTATTTATTATCACTGCCAGTTGAAGGAGAATGGTCTGTTTTCTCAACTGCCTGATCCTCCATTTTGATGTCTCTCATGGGACTAAATTGGACATTGGGTGGCATAGTGTGTTCGCTGGTTGGCTGTCCAGCTGGGTGAACCTTATTAATTCTAGATCAAACAATCGCCTTCACCATGAAGTCCTTATGCCAGCTTGTGCTTCTTGCAGTGACTGATTGCAGTCTGGCAATATAGGAGTTGTAGAAATTGGTTGAACCTTATTATTTTTAGATTTAATCCACTGCATTAACCATGACTTTTTCTTTGGTTCTTTTTTGGTGCCAGCATGTGTTCTTTGCAGATTTTCCATTAACACTGGATCAGCAACAGCTGCCTTCAATTCAGGGAACATGTTGTTTTGAGACATATTCTTCAAAAACTGTGATATCAGCAACTCGGTTGAATCATTGACAGATATCAGAGTTGATGCTGGGATGGTCAAATTATATTCTGATGCAAGAATCTGCAAAATTATTTG